>CAUYSK010029999.1:0-22549 GCA_963575035.1 Avahi laniger
TGTTTAGGGACATTGCAACTATTGTAGCAGACAAATGTGTGAACCCTGAAACAAAGAGACCATACACTGTTATCCTTATTGAGAGAGCGATGAAGGACATCCACTATTCCGTAAAACCCAACAAAAGCACAAAACAGCAGGTGAGTGGTTTTTAACTAAACATAAATATACGTAGAACTCGTCTCATCTTCCAATCCAAATCAAACCTTTAAAGACAAAACTTGGGGGTTTTTTTTTGTTTTTTTTTTTTTATTTCAGCATATTATGGGGGTATAGATGTTTAGGTTACATATGTTGCCCCTCTCCCCCCAAAACTTGGGTTTTTAAAGGGTCATCTTAACAGCTCTTTTTAGATCTTTTTGTTTATATGTAATTCACATAACATAAAAGTCACCCTTTTAAAGTGTATAGTCAAGTGATATATTCAAGAAGTTTTGGAACCTCCCCTACTATCTAATTTGAGAACCATTTTCATCACTCCAAAAACCCTTGTACTCATTAATAACCACTCCGCCATTTTCCTTCCTCACAAGGCCCTGGTGAGCGCTAATCACCTTTCTGTCTTTATGGGCTTATCTATTCTGGACATTTCATGTAAATGGAATCATACAATATGTGGCCTTTTCAGGGCTTATCCTTGTTGTAGCATGGATCAGTACTACATTTCTTTTTATGGCTGAATTATATCCCATTATATGGAAATACCACATGTTATTTATTTATTCATCAGTTGATAGACATTGAGTTGTTTTCACTGTTGAGCTATTACGAAAAATGCTGTGAAATTCATTGTAAGTTTCTGTGTAGACCAGAGTGGGGAACCTCTTCATGTTGGAAGGCCGTATTAACTTAGCTTTAATCAAATAAGACCACAGTCAAGAAACTTCAATTAGATATACTTTCAAATGTACATTATTTTATAAAAATCTAACTACTACATGCTTAATAATTTTAAAAAATGAAAACTATTTTTAATTTTAAAGTTAACCTTTTAATGACTTTGTATGTCTTTTTGTTGGAAAGCATTTGAATGTTTGGTTGTAGCATGGAGGTCTGCAGTTTCAGTTGGTCTTCTAGATGGGTCTCAGTCATTTGTGACCTTAAGGGCATCTTGATTTGGGTTAGGTAGGAGAATGTAGGTTCACAGCAATAAGTGGTTGAAAAGTGAGAAGGCATTTTTCGGGCATGTTGCCGAAGGTGTGGGCATTCTATTGCATTTTTCCATATTTCAATTGGGTCTTTCTTAGCATTAATGACTTTCAAATGCCATCTACTGAGAGTTCAGTCAATTCCATCTGTAGTTCTTCAAGTGCCTTGGTGATACAAACTAGATGAGGCCGAAATGTTAATTTGAGTGTGATGTCGTGATTCTCAAAGTCAGTGAACCTTTCATTGCATTCTCCAATTAATAGGTCTATGACAGCTGTGTATTCTTCAGGTGATTCACATATATCATCCTGCTTATCAGTGACCTTTGCTAACTGGGAAAAATGTTCATCCGAAATTTCCTTTTGAAGAAGAAGTGTTTTGAAAAAAGATAGTTTTTGAAATGCTTGGACTTTTTGCCACATGTCGTATCTAGACTTAATTTTACCTTGCAAAGAAATATTCAAGTCATTTTGATTTGATGTGATATCACCCAGAAATGCTTCATTTCTGTAGAAATCTGCTTTCAGTAATTCAAATTGCCAGTTCTGTTCTTCATAAAATTTATCTGTTCTTACAGAGATAAAATTTTGGCTAACACCTATCCCTGTGATAGCCAACGCACTTTAGAATGATTTGGCAAATCCACAGGAAATACTGCATCTTTCAGCTTTAGCATGTTATGAAATTGACAATGCCTTGTTGCATTTGCAACTCTTACAAAGTGTCACTTAAAACAGTAGCTTTAGCATAGAGATTTTGCTGATGCAAGTTACAATGAAATGAGAGCATCTGGATCTGTTAATACTTTTTTTTTAATCTGTTGCAATAAACCCTTTATGTTTTCCTGTCATGGAAGGTGCACTGTCTATACATACACTCACTAAATTTACCAAATTCAGTCCAACTTCATGACATTTATCTTGAAAGTTGTTGAAGATGTCTATTCCCCATGTTCTGTTCACAAGAGTGCCCAAAGCAAGTAACTCTTCCTAAAACAAAAGATCTTCTGTTATGACCCAAATGAAGTATAAAACCTTTGCTGAGTCAGTAGTATCAGTTGATTCACACAAAGAGATTGCTTAATACATATTTTCCTTTTGAAGTATTGCATGAAGTTGTTCTGGTAAGTTGAAGGCTAATTCATGCTGCCTTGCCTATCAGTTATGGTTCTCCTTGAAGGAGGCAGTTGTTTGTACTTGGAAATGTTATCCAAGTCTAAGCATTCTACAACTTTGACCATGCAGTCTTTCAAAATTTCTGTATCACTGAATGGCTTCCCTTTTTTCTCCAGTTATATAAACTACTTTATAAGTTCTTCAGTGCGGCATTATTTCCAAGTATTATTGCTGCTTGAAAGAATTGTCTTTGCTTTTGCTTTTCATCTTTTAATTTCTGCAATACAACCTTTTGTGCCTCTCCCTGGAATTTAAAATATTTGTGGTCCTTGTGAGTGTTCTAATGCTGACGAGCATTGAATTTCTTTAATGTTGATATTGCAGTATCACAAAGCAAGCAAATCATCTTATCTTTAGCGGAAACAAGGTAATATTGCAATTCCCAAGCCTTATTAAATCTGTTTTCCTCCTTCAGTGTTCTCTTAGTCTTCTTTGAAATGATGGGCTTTTAAGCAGACAGAATTGAAAAATACTGTTGAGTTGTGCAACTGTTCACAAATTCCACTTCAAATAGAAACAAAGGGCACCATTGTCAAAAACTGATAACAGACTGGCGGACTCGACCCCATAAACTCTCAGCAACCAGTCTTGTGGGGTTGTAGCGCCAATCAGGTGGGGGAAGTTAGAGCTAAATCATGAGCACAGCAGCCGTCACTTTAGCCCTTATGGCCTACTAATGTTCTAATTGTGCCGGTCAATCTGGGAGGATTATTTTGTTGAAACTTATTTTATTCTTTAGTATTTTAAATACATTCATTTTAAAAATAAAAATATAAAAGACGAACAAAAATATACTAATAAAAATAAAAGGATTTTTTTGGTAAAATTTGGATTCAGTCAAATGGTCTCACTTAAGGACCTAGAAGGCCACCTATGGCCTTAGGATGGCAGGTTCTCCACTCCCTGAACTAAGATAAGGGAGTACTGGAAGGGAAGAAGAGATGCACTTTAGGGCATTGAGATAGAAAAGGGAGATGGATGTTTTGCTTGTGCTTAGTTTGTGACCAAATATAGTGACTTCTAGCACTGTGTATTCAGAATCATAAGGGCATGTCTAGCCCTGGTTCCAGGATATGACTAACTGGGTGTGAAAAGTGGAAACCATGTAGGCCAGATGTCAGCAGCCTGCCCCCTGCTGGCCAATGCCTGAAATCCTTTAACGGGATCAAGGCTTATCCTGGATGGTAAGGCAGTGTGCTATACGGGGGAACACAGAGGCATTAGGTCATAAAACTCTGATTTTGAATCCTGGTGCTGTCCCTTACTAGCTCTGTGACCCCGAGGAAAACCTTTAACATCTCTAAGTTTTAGTTGTATCATCTTTAGATTGAGATATTGATATCTACTTCATGGGTGAGGAAAGGGTTATAAAAAGTAAAATGGATGGCATCTCTGGGCACTAATGGAGTTGCACAGAGAATGAATGGTAGCTGCTACTTGTCGTATTGTTAAGGAATCCAATACACTTATCACTGGGATAGATTCCTACACTCGCTACCATTTAAAATTACAAACTGCTCTTCACTCCCTCTGCTCCTGCTCCCCTTTATCCAGCTCATCTTTTTTATTAGGTCATTAAATATGAAATGTCTGATTTCCTTAAGTGCCAAGTTTGGCAGTTGATATCCCTGTCATTTCACTTTGATGCTGCTTGTTTTATTTTTATCGTGAAGGTACATCCTCAGTCTTTCAAACACACAGTTTGACTTGTGATTATCTTTCAAAGTTTTTTTTAAACAATTTTTGTAAAACCACAGATAAGTCAAAAATTTATGTTATTTTCAAATATGAGTTCCATCGTGGAACCAATACTGTGCGGACAGCTCAAAATATCAACAGAGTATTCGAAAAAGGTATGACTAATGAACACACGGTATATCAATGATTTGAAAAGTTCCATTCTGGTGATTTTTATCTTAAAAATGAGCCACGTGGGGAACCTGAGACCAAGGTGAATAATAATGAGCTCAAAGCTGTAGTAGAAGCAAATCCATCTCAACGTATGCATAAATTAACAACAAGCTTCGATGTTACTATGCCAACAATATTAGGCCATTTAAAACAAATTGGCAAGATAAAAAAGCTGGATGGATGGGGACCACATAAATTTAATAAGCGTCAGAAAAAAAAAATCATCTCGAAACTTGCATTTCTTTGCTGTCATGACATAAAGACAAACCATTTCTACAGCGTATTGTTACATGTGATGAAAAATGGATTCTTTTTGACAATTGCAAGCATTCGGCACAATGGTTGGGTAGAGATGAAGTGCCAAAGAACGGTCCAAAACCGAATATTCATCAGAAAAAGCTAATGATGTCTGTTTAGTGGTCCAGCACTGGTATTATCCACTAAAGCTTCATGCAACCTGGTCAATCGATTACAGCAGATGTCTACTGCAACCGGTAGATGAAACAATGGGGTGCTTGCGATTAGCAGCCAAGACTGGTCAATAGAGATAGGTCAATCCTCTTACAAGACAACGCTCAACCACATGTCGCACAAACAACACTATTCAAACTGGAGAGGCTGGACTTACAAACTCTCTGTCATCCACTGTATTCAACAGACCTGGCACCAACTGACTCACTTTTTCCAGACTTTGGACCACTTCTTACAAGGAAAAATATTCAATTCTCAACAAGCTGTTCATTCTCCAGACTTCTTCACTGTTGACATAAACAAGCTACCATTTAGATGACAAAACTTTGTTGATAATTTAGGCACATACTTTGGTTAATCGTAATGCTTCTTGTTTGAGACATAAACTATTGATACACAATAGGACATTTCATATTTAATGACCTAATATTTTTTTTTTCTTGTATCCTGTAACAACTAACAGTGTATAATTTCCTTATTTATTATAGTTATTATCTCTTATCTCTCTTCCCTACTAGGAAGGGATCTCCGCACGAAGGCAAGCTCTTTGCCCGTTTTGTTCATTGATCCAGGTGCTAGAGCTGTGCCTGTCCCAGACATATAAGATGCTCAGTGAATATTGATTGAATGAATGACTGATTCTTGGACCCCCTGAGAATTCATTAAAAGCTGAACCTTCCTGCATGATGTGGGAGGGGTAGATCGCATTCAAATGTTTTCCCTAAAATTTCAGACCCTGTCAGTTTCTATTCATTGAGAATGCAAGGCAGAAAGGCCTGCAGTAGTAGGGATTTTGGTGTTTCCCTTGGGTAATTTCCTAAATGAGGGTACAGACAAGTGTTTATCTGACACTGTCCTACCTTTGGGGAGCACTTGAACTAGAATTCTCAGGTGTTTGGATTCAAAAGAAAACTATTTATATTTGAGAAGTGGAAATCCCAAAGACTTTCAGATTAGTGTATACTAATCTTATTTGCAGAACTTGGAAAGCAGATAAGACGGATGTGTCATTTATAACTGCTTAATCCTTATGTAAGGGTCTTTGGACTAATAGGTATTGATTTTTGTATAGAGCATTAACCCAGATTAGCCACAAGTAAATTTAAATGTCAATGGACGGTTTTTTTAAATGGAGCATATTGCATTAACCTATCCTTATCTGATAAGATTCATCTTTTAAACTGTAGTTATTATTGTATGACTCATGTAATAACCAAATATGAATTACTATTGCTGGATAATCACTTCATAAAAAGTTGTTTCTATTCTAACCTTAGTATTACTTCAATAATGAGATATCACAATTCCTTTTCTTTTTAGATTCCCCTCGACGGCTCTGGTGGTATCACTGGATTTGCTGGCTTCTCAGCGTAGTTGGAATTTTCTGTATCCTCTTAGCGCATGACCACTACACTGTGGACGTGGTGGTGGCGTATTACATCACCACGAGACTCTTCTGGTGGTATCACACTATGGCCAATCAGCAAGTGAGTTTTGCCCCCTTTGATTTCGGCTTCTGTTGCTGGCTTGGCAGTGCTGGTTTGGGGGTGGGGGTGGAGGGGTAGGGGAGTAGGGGGTACAAAGAATGCGTGGATGTCTTGAGCTTCTCTGTCTAAGGGGTAGTCAACTAAGATTGTGTTGTGTTTTGTGACATTGATCCTCTTCAGAACCAAGATGAAAAGTATGTTAATGCAATGACATAGGAGATTGCTTCCTTCTAGAACAACTATCACACTCTCACTGTCTGTGGGAAGTGTTTTCTAAGCCTGTGTCCATCCACCCATTGCTTGATTTGCATTTCTACCCTCTTCTCCCTGCCCTGGGCCGATCACCAGCTTACTGCTTAACAATATTTAATTAAGTTTTTCCATTTTTAGTGCAAAAGAGTAACTGAAAAGCTAACCGAGGTATTTATTGATAGGCAAGAGACAAGTGAGCCCAGTTCTCCCTTCCCTCCCAGAACCGGGGTGGTTTTTCTGCCAAGGTGCAGCCCAGTTTGCAGATGAGTGCAGAGTGCAGAATGGCACTGTGAGAGAGAAGCTGGAATATGGGGTGGGCGTGGGGCCGGTCTGGGAACCTTTGGGAATTTTAACATGGGAAGTTTTTGAACTTAAAGTCAAAGATTGTGAGAAAAGTTTGTATGTTTCTTTGTTGTCTCAGGTGCTAAAGGAAGCTTCCCAGATGAACCTCCTGGCCAGGGTGTGGTGGTACAGGCCATTTCAGTACTTTGAAAAGAATGTCCAAGGAATTGTACCTCGATCTTACCATTGGCCTTTCCCCTGGCCAGTCGTCCACCTCGGTAGGCAAGTTAAATACAGCCGGCTGGTGAACGACACATAACAGCTGTACCAAGTGGGGGAAAGACAAATTGTCCGAAGTGCTAAGAACTCCATGAGAGAAGATGCCATAAAATAAACACCTCCCTAATCCTATTATCTTTTACTGGTTACCTTGACTTAACCTATTGAGTTACCTGGTCAGCACTGTGATCTTTTTTTCTCTCCAAAGGACCTGAGTTGGACAACAATAAAGAAACCTATCATGCACTGTACACATTTCCTGTTCATAAGTTTGGGATTTACATAACCCGCGACCACCATGTTCCTTTGTATATGATGCAGCAGCATAAATGTAAGCTTTTATATCATAAGTTCTGGTCTTTCCAGTCACGTCTGGAAATAAAGCGTATTATTTTCTTGGGAAAACATACTTTTCATATCTCTTGCCCCAAAGATTGGGCTGTAAGCCATTTTCTAGCAAATGTCTCTATGAAGGTTTCTAAGTACCTGAATGGGGTTTGATTCTGAAATCTTTCTACCTGTTGCACCGATATTCAAATAAAAATGACAGACACTGAAAGGTTTGGTTACTTTGGATTTTGTAAAATCAGCAGAGACAGTGTGTCAAAAAGTGCAAAAAAAAAAAAAAGATTCTGTTATAAAGTGATTTTCTAAGTATTTCCTAACTTTATTTTTCAAAATGATGTTATGAAACCAAATTTAAAGATTTTTACATGTCAGAGAGAAGAGAGTTAAAATTTAAGAATGCATCTTGGGAGAGAAATTTGTCTATGTTTCTAGTGCCTTTCTTGTCTTGATTGTATGGTCAGTAGGCAATCTTAAATGTTTTTATTTAAAATAAAGTATTCCATGAAAATATAAATGTATGTATACACTACTAAATTTTTCATTTATAGCTAAATTAAATCAAAAGACTGCTTACAGTTTTAAAGTTGCCGTGAATTAAAGAATGGGGATGTTAATTGGAGAGTCAGAGCCTGTTCACATATTGTGAACAGGTAGCAATGACATGTACCACTTAAATTATTTTATCATCTATTTGGTAGTTCAATTTTAACTACTCAATGAAAACAGCCATGAATATCTTTTTTTAAAAGAGAGTTTTGAAAATGATCACTTACCTAAAACTTGAAAGCTATGAATTAGTTATCCATACTCTCATGACAATTTTGTTGATGAGCAACAAAAAAGAGATCTATTTCTTTAAAATATATTTGTGCAGAAACTGCATGTAACTCTTAAGTTTTACTCCTAACATACGTATGTTTGGGGAAGTATTCTATTCTATACTTGCCAATGTGGAGAACAAAATAGTTTTTTAAGAATGAAGAAGTATATATATCCATTCTGTATTTTACGTGCAGCAGAATTATCTTCCGTAGGGTTTTTTTTGTGTATTCACAAGGTGATATTTGTATTGTAAAACAATAATGGTGAAGGAAATAAAAAGGCTTTTAAAATTTTGTTTGTTTTAAATCTTTGTAAAGTTATTATTCCAGAGAATATACTGATATCTTACAGCTTACCTAGATCAAAAATTAATCAAAATGCACTTTTTAATAAAAACTGATACTTAAAATAAATGGCTGTTATTTCTAGTGTGTTCACATTCTTCACAAAAGCCAAAAGTGAACTATTAAAGCAAGATAGAAAATAGGTTTCGAAATTTCTTCACTGACTTTGTATGTTCGATGTGGGATTTTTAGTAATTATCTGGGTTTTTTTTTTTCCCCCCTTGGGATTCCTTAAAATGTATTTTTGTCAGATCAGCAGTCTGACAATATTGGTTCTTGGTATGCCCTTGGCCAAAGAATGACCAGTAACCCCGAAAGTAAGGTAGGCACATAATGAGGTTTATTGAGGGGAGAAAGATAGGATTATAGAGCAAGAGCAAGATTCATTTAACACAGACGATGAATGGACCCTTTGTAACAAAAAAGGGCCTTGGTTATGGTCTGGGATGTTGTTTTATGGTGTCGGGATTGGGCCCTCCTGGTGGTTCAGAGTCACCCTCCAACCATTTTGATGGACAGTTGCAAGTTACATGACCCAAGTCTTACTACGCATGTGGATCTCCCATGAGTCTCTCGGAAAGCCCATTTGGGAGAGTGAACTGCAATGTTGATTTCAGCTAATGGCATGATAATCAGCCTTAGGTTGTCCTAGGTCACCTTCCAGACCCCATTGTACCTGTGCTGCTTGGCCCATTCTTTTGCAGTTGACATGCTAAATTCTGATTGGCAGATTCATAGGGCATTCCCTCCTCCCCAGATGTAGCAATTGTTCGGGTGCCTGCCTTTGTCCCCAGGAGGGGTCAGAGGTCCTTTGCTGTCTACCTAATACCAACCAAGGTGACTCACATATATTAAATAACTTGGTAAGTGGTGAAAATCTTATTGGAGTCTAAGTTGCCACCCTTCCCCTACCCCCACCAATACTGCGAGCTTTCATAAACTCTTCAGTAAGTGTGCAGTGAGAGAAATCTCTGCCTATGGTAGTAAAGCTAAGTAGAATGGCTGACTTTGGACTGAGTAGCAAGAAATTCACACCCTAAGGTGTGAGAGGAGACTTTTGCCAGTACCCTAATTGCTGTATGTTTTCTATCCCAAGCACATACTGAAATTGACCAATTTGATAAATATTGTATCTCATAAATGCAATAAATGCCACATAAAATGGGAACACATGCCAATCTTAATTTGACCACCAGTATACACAAAGTCAACCAGGTTTTGAATTAAGTGGGAAACATGCTGCTTGGATGACTGGATATTGATATCTTTTATCTGTTTCTCCGGTGGTAAAGAGACTTACTTTGAACAAATCAAAACTGTTCACTTGATGTTCTGTTTATTGGCACCTAAAATACTTTATCTTCCAGTTCAGAATACAAGTCACAAGGAAGTTAAGTGATCCTTGCCATCGGAAGGACCTTTCACATTCGAAATGACGGTGGATGTAATTGGATGAATATCTGCTCATCCACTTGTTACATTTGTCCTCTTCCCCGCCCCTTTTTTTGTCTTCCTCTAGTATTGAGCATTTTACGATTCCATTTTATCTCCTGCATACCAAATACACCTTTAAAAAAATTCTTAATGGTTGCCGTACAGTTTACAGTACACATTTTTTTCCTAATCTAAACCTGTCTTTAAGTGTAATGCAAGTGTTTTATATCAACGTGTTCCCAATTCCTCATTTCTGCCCTTAGGACATTGCTGTCATTCATGTCACCGTATGCTGTAATCACATTGTTGGTATTATTACTTTAAACAAGCAGCTATATTTTAGATCAATTAAAAGAGATTTTGTTTGCATTTCATTTATTTCTTCTCTGATGGTCTTGTTTTCTTTATGGAAACCCAAGTTTCTAACCTACATTTTCATTGTGCCTGAAGAACTTTCCATTTTCTGCAGGGCAGGCTGGCTGGCCTTTTTCTCTCAACACTTCAAATGTTTCACTCCACTTTCTTCTTGCTTACATGGTTTCTCATAAGAAGTCTGTTGTAATTTTAACCTTGTTCCACTACAGGTAATGTGTTCTTTTTCTTTGGCTTCTTTCAAAATTTTCTCTTGTTTTTGGTTTTCTGTAGATTGAATATGAAATTCCTAGATGTAGATTTTTTTTTTTTGTATTTATTTTTGATGTTCTCAGCTTCCTGGATCTGTGGTTGGATGTCATTAATTTTGGAAAGTTGTTGGCCACTATTCTACTATTTCTCTATTTTCTCTTTTTTACTTTTTGATATTTCCATTATGACATGTTACACCTTTTGAAATTGTCCTGCGGTTCTTGGATGTTCTCTTTTTCCCTTCTTTTTTCTTTTAATATTTCAGTTTGGGAGGTTTGTATACCTTCAAACTCACTGTTTTCCTCCACCTTGTCTGGTCTAGTGATGACCCCATCAAAGGCATTCTTCATTTCTGTTACAGAAATTTCTGTTATATTGTTTGTTATTTTCTTTGGGCTCCTAGAATTTCCCTCTCTGTCTTGCATATTTTCTACTTTTTCCATTAGAGCCCTTAAAATATTAATGATAGTTATTTTAAATTTCCTATCTGCTAATTCCAACATGGCTGTCATATCTGAGTCTCATTCTGACACTTGCTTTGTGCTTCAGATTATTTTTTTCATGACTTTTGGCACACTTTGTGATTTTTTGTCGAAAGATGAACGTTGGGAAAGAGGATTGAGGTAAATAGGTCTTTAGTGTGAGGATTTGATAATTATCTGGGAGTTGGGCAGTATTTAATGCTTGCCCTAGCTGTAGTGTACTTTTTTGAAACTTCCTTCTTGACTTTGGACTTCCTTAATAGTCCTCCTCAGAGACAGTCTGTGTCTTACATCTCTTTTCATTGCAATCCGCTGTCTTTCTTACTGCAGCTTTATTGGTGTGGTGATTTAGGTGTTTGGTAGGGGGAAAGTTCCCTAAGCATCTGATTGAATCTCAGTCTTTCTTGTTTAGATTTACCTTTTTTATTGATACATAATATTTGTACATATTTATGTGGTACATATATTTTGTTACGTCCATCGCCTGAAGTATTTATCGTTTATTTGTCTCAGGAACATTTCAAGTCCTTTCTTCTAGCTATTTTGAAATATACATTGTTGTGAACTATAGTCACCCGACTCTGCCATATAACATTAGAAATTTTTCTGTCTAACCGTATGTATGTACGCATTAACCAACTCTCTTAATCCCCCCACCCCAACCCACAGACAATTCCCAGCCTCTGATATCTATCATTTTACTCTCTACCTCTGTGAGATCAACTTGCTTAGCTCCCACATATGAGTGAGAACATGTGATATTTGTTTTAGTGGGCCTGGCCAATTTAACATCCTCCGGTTCTATCTATGTTGCTACAAGTGACATGATGTCATTCTTTTTTATGACAGAGTATTATTACATTGTGTATATATGCCACATTTTCTCTATCCGTTTGTCCATTGATGAATACCTAGGTTGATGCCATATCATAGTGTGAACAGTGCTACAGTAAACTTGGAGGGGGCGGTGTGCAGCTATCCATTTGATACACTATTTCTTTTCCTTTGGATAAATACCCAGTATTGGAATTGCTGGATCACTTGGTAGCTCGATTTTAGTTTTTCGAAAAATCTCCATAGTGATTGTTTTTCATAGTGGCTGTACTAATTTACATTCCCACCAAGACCATGTAAGAATTCCCTTTTCTCCACATCCTTGCCAGCATCTGTTATTTTTTGTCTTTTTAATAATAGCTATTCTAATTGATGTGCTTTCCCTGATGATTAGTGATGTTAAGCATTTTTTTCATACACATGTTGACTATATGTCTTCTTTTGAGAAATGTCTATTCATGTTCATTGCCCATTTTTTAATAAAAATTTTCTTTTTGCCATTGTTTGAGTTCCTTCTATATTTTGGGTATTAGTCTCTTGTTGGATGAATAGTTTGCAAATATTTTCTCCCATTCAACAGGTTGTCTCTTCATTCTGTTGATTCTTTCCTTTGCTTTGCAGAAGCTTTTTAGTTTAATATAGTCCCTTGTCGTCTGTGCTTTTGGGATCTTAGCCATAAAATCTTCGCCTAGACCCATATCTTGAAATGTTTTTCCTATATTTTCTTCTAGTATTTTTATAGTTTCATGTCTTATATTTAAATCTTTACTCCATCTTGAGTTTTTGTATATGGTGCGAGATAGGGGTCCACTTTAATTCTTCTGCATTTGAATAGCCAATGTTCTCAGCACCGTTTATTGAAGGTGTCCTTTCCCCAGTTTATGTTCTTGTCGACTGTCAAAATCAGTTGACTGTAAATACGTCTATTTATTTCCAGAAATAAATTATTCTGTTCCATTGGTTTATGCCTGTTTTTATACTAATACCATGCTGATTTGGTTAACATTACCTTGTAACATATTAATATTTTGAAGTCAAGTAGTGTGATGCCTCCAGCTTTGTTCTTTTTGCTCAGGATTGCTTTGGTTATTTGGGCTTTTTTGTTGTTATTCCGTGCAGATTTTAGAATTATTTTCTCTATTTCTGTGAAAAATTACATTGATATTTTGATAGGAATTGCATTGAATCTATAGATTGGGTTGTGGGATCATTTTAGTACTATTAGTTCTTCTGATCTATGAGCATGGAATGGCTTTCCATTTGTTTGTGTCCTCTTGGGTTTCTTTCATCAGTGTTTCATAGTTATCCTCGTAGAGGTCTTTCACTTCTTTGGTTAAATTTATTTTTAGGTTTGTTTTTGGTTTTGTTGCTATTATAAATAGTATTGCCTTCTTGATTTCTTTCTCAGCTAGTTTATTATTGGTGTATAGAAATACTACTGATTATTGTATGCTGATTTTTATCCTGCAATTTTGCTGAATTTGTTTATGAAATCTTAGAAATTTTTGATGGTATCTTTTATGTTTTTCTAGACTTAAGTTCGTGTTATCTGCAAAGAGGGACAGACGGACTTCCTTTTTCTAATATGGATGCCTTTTATTTATTTCTCTTGCCTGATTGCTCTGGCTGGGACTCCAAGTACTATGTTGAATAAGAGTGGTGAAAAAGGGCATCCTTGTCTTGTTCCAATACTTAGAGGAAATAGAGGAAAAGTTTTCAGCTTTTCCCCATTCAATATGATGTTAGCTTTGAGTTTGTCTTACATGGCCTTATTACATTGAGATATGTTCCTTCTATGCCTAGTTTGTTGAGAGTTTTTATCATAAGGAGATGTTGGATTTTATCACATGCTTTTTCTGCCTCTTACTATCAAGATAATCATATGGTTTTGGTCTTTTATCCTGTTGATGTGATGTATCATGTTTATTGATTTGTGTATGTTGAACCATACTTGCATTCCTGGTATAAATCCCACCTGATCATGGTGTATTGTCTTTCTGATGTATTATTGAATTCAGTTTGCTAGTATTTTGTTGAGGATTTTTCTGTCTATGTTCATCAGGGATATTGGCCTGTAGTTTTCTTTTTTTAGAAAGCTTGTCTGGCTTTCGTATCAGGATAATGCTGGCCTCATAGAATGAATTAAAGAGGATTCCTTCCTTTTCAATTTTTTGGACTTTGTTGGTAGACTTTTTATTACTGATTCAATCTTATTATTGGTCTGTTCAGATTTTCTATTTCTTTCTGATTCAATATTGGTGGGTTGTATGTGTCTAGGGTTGTATCCATTTCCTCTAGGTTTTATAGTTTGTTAGAGTATATAGTTGTTCATAATAGTCTCTGATGATCTTTTGTATTTCTGTGGTATCAGTTGTAATGTCACCTTTTTCATTTCTGATTTTATTTATGTGACTCTTTTCTCCTTGTTGGTTAATCTAGCTAGAGGTTTATCAATTTTGTTTATCTTTTCAAAAAACTAACTTTTGGGCCAGGCATGGTGGCTCATGCCTATAATTCTACTTACCACTTTGGGAGGCTGAGGCAGGAGAATCACTTGAGGCCAGGAGTTTGAGATCATCGTGAGCAAGAGTGAGACCTAGTCTCTACAAAAAATAGAAAAATTAGCCAGGCATGGTGGCATGCACCTGTAGTCCCAGTTATTTGGGAGGTTGAGGCAGGAGGAGCTCTCAAACCCAGGAGCTGGAGGTTGCAGTGAGCTATGTTGACACCAGTGCATTCTATCCTGGGAGAACAGAGCAAGACCCTGTTTCAAAAAAACAAACAAAAAACCCCTTTTTGTTCAAAGCAATCCTTTGAATTGCTTTTTTAGTCTCTGTTTAGTTCTGCTCTGATCTTTATTATTTCTTCTACTAATTTTGCATTTGGTTTGTTCTTTTCTAGTTCATTGAGGTGTATTGTTGATTATTTGAGATGTTTTAATTTTTTGTTGTAGATATTTATTGCTATAAACATCCTTCTCAGCACTGCTTTTGCTGTATAGCATAGGCTTTGGTATGTTGTGTTTCAATTTTCATTTGTTTCTAGAAATTTTTTTATTTTCTCTTAATTTCTTCCTTGACCCACTAGTCATTCAGAAGCATGTTGTTTAATTTCCAGAGTTCCTCTTGTTATTGATTTCTAGTTCTATTCTCTTGTGATCTGAGAAGATACTTGATATGATTTCAATTTTTTAAAATTTGTTGAGACTTGTTTTTTTGTCCTAATATATGGTTTATTTACTCCTTTTCATTTTTGGTTTCCATTTGTGTGGAGTATGTTTCCCATTCCTTTACTTTCACTCTATTTGTGTCTTTATAGGTGATATGAGTTTCTTGTAGCTAGCATATAGTTGGGTAATTTTTTTTTTTAACCATTCACCTAGTCTCTATCTTTTAAGTAGAAAGTTTAATCTGTTTACATTCAAGGTTATTATGGATATGTGAGGGCATATTCCTGTTATTTTAGTAGTTGATTTCTGGTTGTTTTGTCTATCCTTTGTTTCTTTCTCTTATTGTTTATCATGATGATTTGGTGGTTTTCTATAGTATTCGAGTCCTTTCTCTTCCTCAATTGTGTATTTGCTCTACCAGTGGGTTTTATACTTTTGTGTGTTTTCGTAATGGCAGATAATATCCTTTCATCACTTCCAAGTGTAAGACACCCTTAAACATTTCTTGCTGGGTGGTGATGAATTCCCTCAGCTTTTGCTTGTCTTGGAAAGACTTTATTTTGCCTTCATTTATGAAGGATGACTTTGCTGGTCATATTAATAGTATCCTTTCCTGATAGATTTTTTCTTTTTTTCTTTTAGCACTTTGAATATATCATCCCATTCTCTCCTGGCCTGTAAGGTTTCTGCTGAGAAATCCACTGTTAATCTGATGGAGCTTCCCTTATAAGTGACTAGACATTTTTCTCTTGCTGTTTTTAGAATTTTGTCTTTGATTTTTGACAGTTTTACTACAATGTACCATGGAGAAGACCTTTTTAAATTCTATCTATTTGAGAATTTCTGAGCTTCCTGTTTATGGATGTCTAAATCTCTTGCTAGACTTGGGAAGTTTTCAGCTATTATTTCATTAAATGGGTTTTCTAACCCTTCCTTTTTCTCTTTGCCTTCTGAGGCTCTAGAAATTCGAATATTTGATGGCCTTATGGTGTCCCATATGTCATGTAGGCTTTGTTCATTTTCCATTTTTCTTTATTTTTATCTGCCTGGGTTATTTCAAGAGACCTGTTTTCAAGTTCTGAAATCCTTTCTTCTGCTTTATCTTTCTTCTGCTAGTTAGTTGTTGAAGCTTCCAAATATATTTTTTTTATTTCATTCAATGCATTTTTAGGTTCCACAATTTCTGTTTGGTTCTTTTTTATGATATTTATCTCTTTGGTAATTTTCCCATTCATATCTTGAATTGTTTTTCTGATTTCTTTGTATTCTTTTTCTGAGTTTTCTTTTTATCTCACTGAGCTTATTTGATATCATTATTTTGAATTCTTTGAGATTTCCTAAGTTTCTTTTCCTTCGGAATCTGTGGCTGGAGAATTATTGTGTTCCTTTGGAGGTGTCATATTTTCTTGCTTTTTGCTATTTCCTGTGACTTTACGTTGCTATCTGCACATCTGGTATAACAGTTGCTGCTTCTAATTTTTTCAATTTCCTTTCATAGGGAGGACATTTTACTGAGTATAAATCCGTGACGCTGATTGGGTGGGGCACTTTGGCTTTGATTCAGGGTATATACAGGAGTGTAGTCTCTATATGATTTCTTTGGTTATAAACAGTATGTATCAGTAATATCTGGGATTTCTTTAGTGGCTTAGGGTGTGGTTAATGGAGGATGTGGTAAAGTTTTACTGGAGATAGGGTCAGCCACTCTTCAGTCTCCAGAGGTGACACCAGCAGGCTGAATGTGACTGTCTTTGGGCCTGAGGGTGGCATATACTGGCACCAGTGTTAGTAGGTCCAGGTGGGCTGATTCTTGGGACTCCAGGTGTTTTGCTTGAGTGCTGGCAGTAGTAGTGATGTGCCAGACAAGTCGGTGGGCCTTCAGGCTCCTGGGCAGTGGGCATGGTGTGGGTAAGGGCAGTAGCAGTGTTGGGACAATCCTCTGGCTCCCAAGCGGTCTGTGCTGGTGTTGGCAGTGGCTACATCAGGCTGGGTGAGCCAGTGCCCAGGCCCACAGGTGACATGTGCCCAGTGGGTGCCAGATATGAAGGTAGTAGCAAGTCGGGTGGGTTTGTCCTCAGGTCTCTGGGAAGAGTGCTTAAGTGCCAACAGTGGTGGATGGGGCAGGGCAATCCACAGGCCCCCAGACAGCGTGCTCAGGCACTTAAGAGGGTAGAGCTAGGCCAAGCAGGCATGTCCTCGGGCCCCTCAGTGGTGCATGTGGGTGCTAGCTGGTAGGAAGGGGCAGGGTGATCCCCAGTCCCCTGGTGGAATACTTGGGCGGGGGCAGCAGTGACTGTGTTGTGCCCCTGCTCCTGGGGAAGGTGGGGTTTCTTTCAGTGGCAGCAGTTATAACCAGGTGGCTGAGGAGCACATGCTTCAGCCCCAGGTGCTGGCTATATAAACAGGGTAACCTTTCCTTAGAGCACTTTTAACTTCATAGTGGCCCTGTTCCTGAGGGCAATGGGGTTGGTGCTAGTGGTGGCAGCAGCCCGCAGCAGTGCCCTGCTGCATGTGGGGGATGTCACTGGGGTTCCGGTGATGTGGAGATGCAGGGGCTGCTGAGCCCTTGGGCAGGCTGCAGTCTGTTGCAGTCTAGGCTCTCAAAATGGCTCATTGCTGTAGCTGCTTAGGACTTGGTATAGGGGTGTGGAATCTGTTGTGAGCTCCCTCACTGGAGCAATGCCATTGCACAGTCTCCTGGAAGCTCCCAATGTTAGTCTCGGGGCCCACGTGGGTGAAGGGACTCTCCTGTGGAAAAACTGCACAAGTCTGCAGTGGGAGTGTGGACCAGGCGGTGTCACTCACTCGCCCTTTTCCCACATTGCGGAGCCTCTTCAAGACCTCAGCTGATCCCGGCTGAGCAGGCAGCCCTCTCCTTACTTGCTTTAGATGTTTCCTGTCTCGTCTCTGCTGAATTCCAGTGTTCTCTCTCATGCGATCTATTCAAAGTGTGATTATCTATTCACTATCTTGGTTCTGCTTTGTGGAGGCGGCAAGTACCAGGTACCTCTGGTCAGCCATCTTGAAGCCGAGTTGTGAATCTCAGCCTGTTGTTGGGCCGGTTTCTCCAGGTTCAAACTTCACAAGTGTGATATTAAACCCACCCCTTGCCCATCCCTGACTCTCTTCCCTGACTGTAGCATCCCCAGTCTATTTCCTGAAGCCTTGACCCCTGTTGCCTATGTTTTTCTTCCCTACATCAGATGGGAAAGCTAGAAGGGGCCGGGGCAGGAGGAGCAGCCTCCACAGTCCATCAGTTAGTTTGTGGCCCTGCTGGCTTCCACTCCATGTGAGCAGCTCTTGGCCTGACTCTGGATGCACCTGTCTCTCCAGATGAGGGCATGGTTTTTGGACCTATGACCTAAGTTCTGTTATGGGTCCAAGAAAGGTTGTTTTTCAGCTTGTCTAGCTTTTTCTTATTGTGAGGATGGTAGTGATGACTCCCAAGTTCTTTAGATGTAGAAGCTGAAACCAGAAGACTTTGGTGACACAATTTTCATGGTCAAATAAATGTGGAGACAATAAATAAGCAGGTATCTATAGAGTGTCTCTAATGACTGGATGCACAAGTTTATGTCCTAACAGTTAAAGAACTAAAAACATCTATCAGTCTGCTTTAATGACTTCCAACTCTCAATACAGATGTCTAGAAGAACACGAGAAAAATTAACACTGAAGTGGAGAATGGAGGAGATTCATTCGGGTGTCTTCTAATTAGCATGCATTGAGGCCATTCTCTAGTTTTCTTAACTGTGAGACTTGTCAGAGCCTTTAATGTGTTAATGTGCACAGTGAACAGCTATTAACTTACACAAACCAGCGGGGGATACACTGCTCTATGAAAAATGTACATTCAAGAAATAATTTCATCAGGGAAAAATTAGTATCTCTCAAGAGACTGAGTTAAAAATGGAACCCCAAAATACCTTATAATGATGCTGGCTGCCATGAATATATGCTCAAGTGTGGCAGCATTTGTCGAAAAGGTGAGTTCCGTCCTCTGAGTGAGCTTCCTTTGTGGTGGGGTTCAGGCCTCTTAGCACACTGCCGCAGCCAGATGTCCGGGGCTGCCTCTGGCAATGTCAATTCTATCTTTACTTCAGAATATATCAGAGTGTTTGGGGGACATTTGAATCTCCAGGTGTCAGTTCTGTCCTTTCCCTTTAGATTGTCAAAAGGCAGAAATGGATCTGCCTTTTAATTGGCATGGAGTATCTGTGGCACAGAGTTAAAATAGAAGTCCACACGCTGAGCTACTGCATTTTTGTCAGAAGCCCAGTTGTAGCTTTACTACCTAAATAGAATTTTTTGAAGGAAAGCCTCCATGACCTAAGTCAATTCCTCTAAGATATTCTATGCCGCCTCCACCACCACCACCCTCCAATAGGCCAGATTGTCAACTGTGGCTCTTTTAAAACTCAATGAATAACAACACATCTTTTAAGTTTTAAAAAAATAAAACTAAAAAAAAAAAAAGTCATTGAAGACCATTATAAGAAATTATTTGATTCTTGTGTTTACTACATACTGTGTTATATCACACAGGCAGAGATCTTTCTTAGCCATAGTATTAAAGAGAATTGAATTTCTTCTCTGCAACTGATTGTTTTCTATATCATGGCCATTAAATTTTATACTGATTGTGTTTTTTGTTTTGGTGTTTGAAAATCTGAGTCTAATTTATTGTCCATCTTTGCCAAATGTATGGAATTTTAGGGTATGCATTTGTACCTTTGGTTTTTATCTTTTTTTTCTATTTTTTCTTTTGCTCCAATTCTTTCTTTCTTTCTTTTTAATTCTTTTTCTTTTTTAATTCTTTCTGTTAGTCTTTGTTTAATAAAAGCTTTTATGGAAATAAGTTCAGGTCAGCTCTAGACTGATGTATAATTCCTTTCTCAGAAGCTCTCAAGAATTTTGATGATCAAAAACCCACTCTCACTGGGCCTCTGTGGATTGTCACTGCATGGATAATGACAATCTCTTGTGATAATGGGTGGGAACATGGCACTGCTTCCTGGCTCTGTGGTCACCCAATACACCAGGCTTTTTATGCAAGGTTGATTGATAGTGAGAAGTATAATAGGACATTATGTTGTGGTTTGTGGTTTTACTGTCAATGTGACAAATTTAAATCTGGTTAGGAGCTTAAAAAAAAAAAAGAAAAAAAAAAAAACCCTTTGAGATCACATGATGGAGCCCTAAGGATTGCCCAGCTCCCAGCATGACACTTTTACCAGCAGCCTCTGGTGTCCTCTTGTGGCTAACTTTGTAGAGCACTTGTAAATACAGTGCTTCACGGGGTTTTGTGGTTGTGGATTGTTCTGCTTTTTTTATTTTGGAGAGTGGAGGGGTCAAAATCTTTGATTTTTGCTTTCTCGACCCTTGTATTAGTTTGCATCTTAGGCCCTTATGGATTTTGCAAATTATGATTACTCGCATCCTCAGATAATAAAGGGATTAAAAAAAGTCTGACAACAAGGAATGCCCAAGTTTGAAGTTTGCCACAGAATCCTGTGAATTTCAAGGCTAACCAATCATTCCTCCAATCATTTATACATTAATCATCTCCTGCCTCTCTCTTCACCTCCCTCTATTCATTCAGTAAATGTTTTTGTGCTAGCACTGGGAGCTGGTGATAAACAAAGACCAGGGTGCCTGCCCTCGTAAAAGCTTACAATCTGAGTTATTTGCAAAGGGTAGTAAAGTAAAACTCAGTCAATGAGGACTCTACCAAATTCTTTGAATTTTAAGAAAAGAAACTACAAGAAACATACCAGACATATGGAATTATTTCTTTCTTAAAAACAAAATTTCTCCTAGGAATGTCCTGGGCTTGCTCTTGAAATTTGACAGCCGTGTATATATCTTTAGTATTGGACAAAGAACATCCACGTCCAAACGTTGGAATATCTTCTAGCCATCAGGGAAATAATTAAATGCTTTCACTCTGCTCTGTTTCCAAAAGCAGAAAATAGATATTTTAGAAAGACCTTTCTGTTTAAAAAGGTTTGCTGAATAAACCCTAATTAAACTGGAAATTTTGATCAACCAGAATATCCCATTAATCCAATTTTTAATAGAGAATTTATGAAAGAACTTGAGAGTAAACTTACTGATTAAGCCCAGACAAGAAGGGAGAATTTATAGTGATAAAAGACTAATGAGTTGCTCAGTGTGTCTAGTTCCCCTATTAGATTGTCTGATTTAGGATTGTTTCCCTGCAATGTCTTGCAGAGTGTTCAGACCATGTTCTCAAATTTGTTGAATGACTTTTCTTTGGGAGAGTCTTGAGAACCATCCATAGAATTCCTACTTTTGCTCCAGACTGCAAATCTTCCCCAAAAGGACATGTTAACATCCTGGAAGTTGCATTCTGCATTTGTCTAATGTCCATAAAACCCAGCCTTAGACACACAAATGTAAGAATGTCCACACTGAGACCCGTGGCCGGGCCATCCCATAGTCTAACAGCACAGCCCCCAAGGAGAACATGGAGGTGATCCCTGACATAGACCTAAAGTTTCTATGTTCAACTTCTCTTCGCTATCCACGGGTGCCACTCTTCCTCATGTATTAGTTCACTTTTTCAATCTTTTAGTTTCCTTCCTACTAGAACTCTGAGTTTCATTTTCTCTTGATACGTAAATCAGTAAGTCAGGTGTATGGGTCATTCGGACTAAGATTAGCAAAGAATATCTAAAATACCATCTCCATAGACTGATGGCAAATTCCTTTCAGGCAACTTCATGACTATCAAAGCTTCCTGTATACTGGGAAATTTTAGACTAAGAAAATAAGGTTGCCAGAGATTTCTTTTGACAGTCCTGAACTCTAGGTAGAGGCGGGCCCTTATGGTTAGAAATAAGTCTCTAGCAAGAAAAACAGGTTATTTGTCAAAAACTTAGCATTAAAGCAAAGCCCAAACTCCATACCTGTTCCTAAATACCTACTTTCTTTCTTTCTTTTTCTTTTCTTTTTTTTTCCGCCACCTGTTAATCTGCTTCATCTTTTTCTTATCTTTTCTTTTCTTTCTCTTCTCCCCCCCTCCCTTCCCCTCCCCCCTCCCCTCCCCTCCCCTCCCCTCCTCTCCCCTCCTCTCCTCTTCTCTCCTCTTTTCTTTTTGTTTTTTTTTTTTTTTTTATGAGACAGGGTCTCTGGGCTAGAGTACAGTGCTCAAGGCATCCTCCAATTCCTGGGCTCAAGCGATCTTCCTGGCTCAGTCTCCCGAGTAGCTGGGACTACAGGTGCGCCCCACCCCACCAGGTTGATTTTTTAATTTTTCGTAGAGATGGAGTCTTGTTATGTTGCTCAGGTTTCTTTCTTTCTCTCTTTTGACTGCTCTAGTAGTCTGAGAGCAGGGTGGGTACATCCCGAGCTGGCACCTGGGAAAGAATTGCCAGGGACATTGGTAAGTAACAAATACAATTGCTTAGAAGGAACTTAGAACACTAGCAGAAAATGTCAGGTGCCTACAGTCTGGAATGAA
>CAUYSK010030002.1:0-22864 GCA_963575035.1 Avahi laniger
AAAACCAGCTTGAGCAAGAGCGAGACCCCGTCTCTACTAAAAATAGAAAGAAATTAATTGGACACTTAAAAATATATAGAAAAAATTAGCCGGGCATGGTGGCGCATGCCTGTAGTCCCAGCTACTCGGGAGGCTGAGGCAAGAGGATCGCTTGAGCCCAGGAGTTTGAGGTTGCTGTGAGCTAGGATGACGCCACGGGCACTCTAGCCCGGGCAACACAGTGAGACTCTGTCTCAAAAAAAAAAAAAAAAAAACAAAAAGCAAGCTATGTTATAAGAGAAAAGGACATTCACCAGCTCTCAGAATAGAAGCAGTAGTAAACTTGCAATGATGTGACCATCAGAACTTCCTCTGCCCTTCATTAAATCCCCTGATTTACCCCAGCTTGCACCCTGTGCGGGTACTGGTTCTGTTCCTGAAGTAGCTGTATGCAAAGGGGCATATTTGCCACAGACCTCAGAAAACAGAGACAGCTCTCCTCCAAAACTAGCAAGTGGAGTATGCTTGTTCTTACTCATTCTTTATACCCAGCCACTTCCAGGTGCCAAGCACTGTATAAGGAGTCAGAGATCTCAGGAGAGGAAAGTAGAAGGTAGAGGGACGAGCAAGACGTGATTCTTGCTCTAAAGGGCTTTTCCACCAGCAGGGACATAGAGCTTAGCAAATCCTACTACAGTGCCAAGCTGGTCACACAAACCGAGGGCTGTGGAAGCCCAGAGGAGGGAGGGAATCACCAGCCGGGAATGTCAGGAGCCGAAATTTGAGCAGGATTTTGAACAAGCTTGTTCCTCCTTCAGGGCCTTTGCCAAAGCTGCTCTTCCTCCACACAGCCACAGGGTTTACTCCCGGACTTTGCTCAAACATCAGAGATCTCCCCGGACCACCCCAGCTGTTTACTCCACTTTATCGTTCTCCAGAGCACCCGTCATCATCAAATACACTGCACATCTACTTGACTATTTTTTCATTTTGTCATTCTCTATCAAATGTAAGCTCCACCACGACAGAGAGTTTGTTTTGTTAACTGAAGTATCTCTAGCATCTAGAATAGCGCTGTGCATTAAAAATATTACGCAAGCCACATAGGTAATTTAAAATTTTCTGGTAGTCACATTAAAAGGCAAAAAGAAAACGGGAGAAGTTAATTTTAATATTTTTTGAACCTAATATAGTCAGAATATTATCATTTTCAACATGCAATCAATATAGATATTTTAAAAATACTAAGAGTAGGTGGTCCCACCGGGTAGCCCTCGCCGTTCTTTGCACTGTTCTCAGCGAGACCCCGCTCGCAGTTCAGACCCGTCACTCTCGACCCCAGATGGGCTCGGTGACCCACGCCCCTCGCCTTCTCCAACCAGAAACCTCCTCGACGCCACTCCGGGCCTGCCGCTCCCTCAGGATCGCCCCATCGAGCCCCCGACCTGGGATCCTCCAGAGCAAGGCCCGTCACTCGCCCACCCTCACGTCCGCATGCGCCCACTCTCTGCGGCCTGGGCCCTCACCACGGCAGCTCGTAGTGGCCGGCGCTGCCGGGAGCCTTGCTGGGTGCAGCGGCAGGGTCCTGGGACCCGCACTCGCCCGCGCTACTGCAGCTCGCCTGCACCTCCATTTCCTCGCCTCCTCTTCGCGCCACCCGTGGCCCCGCCCCGTGACGCCAACACGCAAAGCCCCGCCCCTGGGTCCGCCGGGCACGAGCGGAAGTCGCGCGCCTGCCCTTTTCCGCGCCTGCGCAGAGGACTCCGGCCCCGGGGAGCTCCGTCGCTAGGGGCCGCGGTTGCTACGCGAGGTCTGGCGTTCGGCCTGGGAGCTGGACTGAAGTGAGACGTGGCCGCGTCGCCTTGCGAGACGTCCAGGAACGGACGTTTGTGTGGTTTGTCTGGGAGAGTCTCTCCGCGGCGGGGTGGGAGCATCCTGCCTCGTGGGCACGGGCAGGAGCGGGGGGCCTATGGCGTTGTGGCGCCGACACGGACCCGGGCGCGAGGACACGGGCGGCGCTGACGCCCGGGTGCACCTGGGATCTGCCGGTGCCCGGTTCTCCGGATTGCCCCGAACGTCCCAGTGGGCAGCTCCCGTTGGCTGGGAGCGCCCGAGCCGCGTGTGGTACTGGACATCAGGAAATTCTCCGGTACAGGACCGGAATTGCCATCTCCACCCCCGCCCCATTTTGCAGAAGGGGAAACTGAACCTGTCCCTCTGTCAGATGTAGTTTTCATTCCAGAAACATAGGTACTTCACATTCACAAGTGCTTTGAGCATTCTTGTGGGCTGTTTTTCTACCTATTGAACTAATTTTTCCTCCCATAGCCCAGATGTCATAATTATAATCAATAATGACTATCATTTACTACATCCTTACTATGCGCTAGCTCCGAAGTGGATACTCATATTATTCTCGTTTTGCAAATGGAGACATAGGATTGCGAATGATGAAATAATTTATCCAATGTCATTTAGGTTGTCAGTGGTGGCGCTGGGATTAATTTCCCCACCGTGTTGCCAAAGCTCTTCGTATAAAATTCATTTTTACTGCATGTACCATATTGTCTTATAATTTCAGGGTAGGCCGGGTGCAGTGGCTCACGCCGTAATCCTAGCACTGTGGGAGGCCAGGGCGGGAGGATCGCTTGAGGTCGGGAGTTTGAGATCAGCCTGAGCAAGAGCCAGAGACCCAGTTTCTACTAAAAATAGAAAAATTAGCGGGATGTGGTGCCACATGCCTTTAGTCCAAGCTACTCAGTAGGCTGAGGCAGGAGGATTGCTTGAGCCCAGGAGTTTGAGGTTGCTGTGAGGTATGATGACACCACTGCACTCTACCTGGGATGACAGAGAGCGACTCTGTCTCAAAAAGAAAAAGAAAGAAAAAATAAATTTCAGGGTAAAAATGGACTTTACTGTCTGAATTGAAGGCAAGCATTGGCAACTATTTATCCCTATCCTCAATGCTTAGCACAGAGCCTGGCACGCTGTAAACACTGGAATATCTTTAATGAATAATGGGAAGTTGTGTTTCCAGAACAGCTTGGGTCAGCTGTGAGGAGGTGGGTTGCTTTCACCAGAGGACTGACCAAAGCCCCATGGCAATTTTCTTTCCATCAACAGTGAAAATCTGCATATATTACAGGTAGAAGACCTTGTTTTGTAGGCAACTGATTACTCATCCAAATAAATATCTGCTCCAGGATCTATATTGCAGGACATTGTTTTCTATTTTTATCCTTATTGTTTAGTTTTGTTCCTCCAAGAAACCCTGCCTGTTATGGAAATTTATTGGGGAATACAATATTGCTGTTACGTTAATTATGCACATGTAAATTGGTGCTCCATCTTTTCTAGCTGGAGTGTTTAGCTCCTTGCGGACAAGGTACCTGTCTCCTGCTTCCTGGTTTTTTCTCTTTTATATAATAGGTGCTGAGTTGATGTCTGCCGACTGCTCATTCTGGTTATGCAGCCAGACTGGCAAGATCCAAGCAGTGGGCAAAATTTATGAATGTGTTCTATGAGATGAGACAAAAACAGGTCCTTCCTCATTCTTTTCAAGTTATCGCCAGTTGGGCAGAAACCTCAAATTCTGAAGTGATTTGTTTACTGATAGTGATTATTAAAGTCTCCAGATTCAGAACTTACCCAGTGTTTTTCTTTTCCCCTTTTATATGATTTGGATATCTCTCTTTCATTCCCCGTTAAATTGATGGAGCCTTCTTGTATATTTTTTAAATCAGTATTCACAGGTCCTTTATATTTCTGGAGGAAAAAATACAAACTTTTCTTGAAATGTCTCTGTGGTTTTTCCTTGGCATTGTTCCTATGTGGTAATATTCATTTTTAACTTACAGTCAACTATCACACACATCCCTTCCACCATATAAAACAATTTAGAAACTAAACATTTTCAATACATACAGAAAACGGCATATAATTCTTTCTCCTTTCATGGTTCTTTTCCAAAAACCCAACTCTACAAAAGGCCTTTTGGTGCTGCCAGGACTCTGGTCTCACTGACGTGCTTGGAATGCCAGGAGAACCAGAGAAGAAGGTGACTTTTGGAGCAGAACTGCACTGTCAGGACATTTTTCTTCTTTCTAAACTGAGCCTTCTGTGACCCGGTTGGACTCGGGCCCAGACAGACTCAAAGCTTAAAAACTCCAGCCACTCCCTAGGGCCAAACAGCAGCAATGTTGGGGGACCAGGGAGTGTTGGGGAAACCAACCACAGGTTCTTGTGGAAGGGCAAGGAGTAGCCACAGGGAATTCCTCCTGACAAATCCATGAAATCCCAGGAAATTGAATTCACACTGAGGCTAAGCTCCCAGACTCTTTTATCACAAGAGGACAAGGCAGTTATACAAAAAGAGGAAGCACGTGGAAAGGAAATAAAATTGAAAACAAAATCCTTTACCGAAATCCAGAGGCTTCCAATGAAATTATCAAATAGGACAGGCAACAAATCTTGGTTAGAATGACACCTGGACTTTTCCCTATTTGCCCAGTTCCTGTGTAGCGCTACAGGATATGAGGCTGAAAATCTGGTGGCACCGCAAGACCGGGACTGTCACATAAGCCTGTTTTCCACCTGTTTTCTGCCTACTCAAGCCTCCATTGGCCCAGAATATCGAACATGCTTGATTATATTGGCCTTGTTTACGTTGCATTTTTAAAATTCATTATTTGTCTTCAAGTGGATTTCTTTATGATTTTTAGCTCTTTTGTTTTAAAATGGTGATGCTGTCACTGAAATAATCGTTTCCTCAGACACTGTGGTGTTCCGTTCCCTTTAGAGCGTTTCTAACATTCTTGTTGGCATTTTCAATATTAAGAGGCTCATTGTGTATTGGGGCAGGGGGTGGGAAACATTTCCTAGATATATCTGCAGTATGAGGATTTCCCATCTGGGTAAAATTTGTACCTGAGTATTGCTGTGATTAGAATTACGGAATTTGGAAGCTGGTTGGAAATCATTTAATGTGACTCTCGTTTTCTGCCTTTAACAAATATTGATTGAGTGCCTACAGCCTGGGGTAGGCGTGGGAGCTTACATTATAGGGAGGAAACAGCCACCGAGCAGCCAATCTTATGTTTATTTAATTATAATTATGATGAGTGTTAGAAAAGGAACTGATCGGTTGTGAGGCTATCAGCAGTAAGGTAACACCCTACCTGGGAGGTCAGGGAGGGCTTTGCCAGGGAGGGGCATTTGACCCTGACTCTGAGATTGGACACCTGTTGGCTTTGCTGGGAAGGACTACCTAACCCCTGCCCTGTTTCCCATTGTTCCTTACCCTATCACCCTATTTCTTTCTTTCTTCTTTTTTCATTTCTTCACCCAGGCTGGAGTACAGTGGTGCAATCGTAGTCACTGCAGCCCCAAACTCCTGGGCTCAAGTGATCCTCCTGCCTCCACCTCCCAGCTAATTTTTCTTATTTTTTATAGAGATGGGGGTCTCACTGTGTTGCCCAGGCTGATCTCCTACCCCCTCAGCCTCCCAAAGTATTGCAATCACAGGTGTGAGCCACCTCACCCAGCCCTGTTTATTTCTTTAATTGTACTTACCCACAGTCTATAATTATCTGGATATATTGCCTTGCTTATTGTTTTTTCTCCTCTAGAATGATAGTTCTTTGAGGACAGGAACTTTCTGTGTCCTGTTCACCATTGTAGTGGCTGGCCCAGAGCAGGGGCTTCATGAATGCGTGAACCAATGAATGACAGCAGAGCTGGAGCACACGGTGGCCTGACCAGTCGGACGGGTGGGAGGCAAAGCGACAGGACTCAGTTTGTGTTTGAGATCACTCCAGTTGGGGTGCAGCGAGTGGTCTGGAGGAGGCAAGGGTAGCTGCAGAGGAAATATGTGTGGAAGTGTTGGGTTGGGTTTGTGATCTTTTTTTTATTTTTCCCCCCAAGACAGGGTCTCACTGTGTTGCCCGGACTGGAGTGCCGTGGCGTCAACCTAGCTCACAGCAACCTTAAACTCCTGGGCTCAAGCAATCCTCCTGCCTCAGCCTCCCGAGTAGCTGGACTACAGGCATGTGCCACCATGCCCGGCTAATTTTTTCTATATATTCTTAGTTGTCCAGCTACTTTCTTTCTATTTTTAGTAGAGACGAGGTCTCGCTCTTGCTCAGGCTGGTCTCGAACTCCTGAGCTCAAATGATCCACCTGCCTTGGCCTCCCAGAGAGCTAGGATTACAGGCGTGAGCCACTGCGCCCATCCGGGTTTGTGATCTTTTAATCTCTAATTTTTAAATTATAGAACATTTCAAACACACCAAAAATATCAACATTTATATAACCACTACCAAGACATATTAAAATTTCCCCTCCTTTTTAAAAAAAGAAATAAGCATTAATGATCTTGCTAACACTCTCCACCCCAATCTCTCCTCTTCGCTTCTCCACCCCTACTCTACAGAAGAGGAAACTGAGGCACAGAGAGGTGCCCAAGCTGTGGTACCCAAGGTCTCTTGGTCAGTAGGAGGTAGAGTCTGGATCTAGACCAGGTGGTCTGAACCCAGGACCTGTGTGTTTAGTGTGCTTTTGTACTTTCATGACACACACATTATCTGTTAACATCATGTATTATGGTGAGTTTTTAAATTTTCTGTAAGTTGAATCATTCTGTATATAACTTTGCTATCTTTTTTCACTTAGCATTATGTTTTTGAGATTTATCTGCGTAGGTTTATTTCATCTTCTAGAATGTAGATTCCATGAGAGTAAGAATTAGTGTCTCTTCTTCACTGCCTGGCATGGAATAGGTGTTCAGTGAAAACTTGCTGAGCGAATGAATTTGTTTGCTACTGGGTAGTATTCCATCGTGTTTCTGAGACAGTTTCTGTAGGCTGGATACCTAGACATGGAAGTGCTAAGTCCCGGCTAAAGGTGTCTTCAACTAAACAAGGGGTCTCCAGACAAATCCTAAAAAAAAATATTCAGGGTCAAGTTAGAGTGAAATCCCAAGTCCTGCAAGGCCTCATATGTCTTTCCTGGACATGGCATCTCCCTGACCTCCCTGTCCACCACCCTCACCCTCTTATAGTTGATTCCAACCACATGGGTCTCCTTGCTCAAAATGAAGAATGCCAAGGCCATTCCCCTACCTCAGGCAGGGCCTTTGCACATGCTGTTGCTCTTCCTTTGGATGGCCACATGGCTTGCTCCATTGCTTCCTTCGGGTCTTGATTAGCATCATGTACTCTTCACTGCTCCCCTCATCTCAGCAATTGCTTTCCTCCCTACCCTGCTTTCTTTTTTCTATAACATATAACTCTAACTGGTTAAGTATGTCTGTACTCTGTGTGTCACCCATTTAAGTACACGTTTGGACGGCAAGGATTTTCTCCATCTTAGTCTCTGCCGTTGCCAGTGCCTTGAACAGTCCTTGGCACTTGGCAGCCATCGATAAATGTTTGTTGAATAAATGAATAATCCCAGGGAACTTCAGAAGTACAGACATGATGAAGTAAATCAAAATTTTGTATTAGTATTTTTTTTCCAAGATACGGGATCTCTGTATTACCCAGGCTGGTCTCAAATCCTGGCCTCGAGTGATCCTGCCGCCTCAGCCTTCCAAAGTGCTGAAATTACAGGTGTGGGTCACTACGTCTGGCCTCATTATCTTTATATATTTGATATATTAAGGATTTGAAATCCTTGCAATGACTTTGTCATATTAGTGTCTAACACAGGAAATTTATGATTCCAATTTAAAATGTAAAATTGAATCCATCATGTTAAACTTGTGATTTTAGGTTGAAATCTTACTAAATTTATAATAGTTTTAGGACATTTAAGAGAACTTGAGATTCAACATATTACAAGTTTAGTTTATTAGATTTATAAGATATATTTGAGTACTTGGAAGGCTTGTCAGATAACTAAGGTACTTAAAAAGGAAATCAAATACACTAAATTTGTAAAAGTGGTTTAAGATGTTTAAGAGAACTTAGTTATACACAAAAAGACTTCAAAAGTTATATCAAGGTTTGCTAGAGTTGTAAAAAGAGAAATAAGATTAGTACACTATACCTAAAAACTTGCAGAAGAACAAGGTTTTTTAAATTTGTAACTTTCATAAGTTAAAAAACAGATGCAGTGGCTCACACTTATAATCCTAGCACTTTGGGGAGGCCAAAATGGGAGGATCGCTTCAGGCCAGGAGTTTGAGGTTGCAGTGACTGTGATGACGACATTGCACTCTAGTCCAGGCAAGACCCTGAGCAAGAGTGAGACCCCATCTCTACAAAAAATAGAAAAATTAGCCGGGCGCAGTGGTTTGAGCCTGTAGTTCTGGCTACTCTGGAGGCTGAGGCAGGAGGATCCCTTCAGCCTAGGAGTTCGAGGTTGCAGTGAGCTATGATGACACCGCTGCACTCTAGCCCAGGCAACAAAATGAGACCCTATCTCCAAAAAAAAAATTTTTTTTCAAGTAATTTTCTGAATAAAGTTTTAAGTGCACAGGAGTTGTCTGTGAGTACACCAGAAAACCCACATTTCCATGGGTGTTGTCACATTGTATTCTGAAGGACTGTAGCAGTGACACCCCTGCCAGCTGTACATGGGAGGTAATTTTTTAAAGTGCTATTCAAATGCTCAAATCCTATTATTACAAATGAGAAAAGTGCGGGCCGCCGAGACTCAGCGAGGCCATGCAGCGAATGCAGCTGAGGCACCCTCAGCCCCCAGCCCCCACCTCGGGCCTGCTCCTCCCTCCTTGGACAGCTGCCTGTCTGCCCGCTGCCCCTGATGTCCCTTAATTGAGTCTGCAGCTGGTGACAGTCTTCGGGCCCCGCTGAGGCTTGGTAATAATAACTAACAATTGTCCTGCGTAAAAGAGCTTTCCATTGACTCCTTGCGACCCCCCTTTGAGGTTGTTATTATCCCGTTACAGATGTGGAAACCGAAGCATGAGGTCCCCAGGGTCTCACAGTGAGCAGGAGGTGGAGTCTGGGATGGTCTGACCCAGAGCCTGCGCTCCTCACCGTGAGTCAGCCCCCCTCATGTCCGCCTCCCGGAGGACATCTCGGCCTCGCCAGGAGCTTCCTGGGGGCCTTGGCAGGCTGAGGTTAAGGTCACTCTGTCCACAGAGCAGGTGCACCTGCCACCTCAAAGGCCCTCCCTCTGTGCCTGTCTCTACTTCTCCCTGAGTCTCTCCCTGAATCTGGTGTGCGACTCTGAGTGTGTGACTTTCTCCTGTCACTACGATTAATTAGGTCACAGGGTGACGTCTGGCAGGATTCTCTGCACAGGCATCAGAGAGAAAGGCAGCTATCGGACATGGACAGCCCTGGCTATGGAGCCAGGATGTGATACAGCCTACAGAGGGTGCCCAGCACAGTTCTGGGCCGACCACAGTGGGAGACGCAGAGATGAGTTCAATGAGGTGCACGGTCCAGCGGCCTGGCAGGTACACGGGCGTCCACGCCTCACCGCTGCTAGGCACTGGAGGGCACAGGGAGAGAAGGGTCCCTTGTGGCTACAGGGTCTTGGCTCCAGGAGGGCGTGACCTTCGAGCTGAGCCTTCAGCTCGAGTTTAAATCTGGTGCTGCCGAGTACACATGTCCAAACAGGACGCTTGTCTTCTACGTCGTTACACCCTCAGCACCCCTGTCCCCCCGGACACTGCATTTTAAGGGGTGGGGAAAGATGTCTACCCATGACTCTTAGGTGCACCTTTTAGGAGACATTTTCCTCACCAGGTGGCGTTTTAAAGTACTAAGGCTGATGATTTCAAAAAGTGCCTGCCCTACTTTTTAAGCAAATCCTGAGGAGTTAGCACATTAATGACTCTCCCAGAGAAGGAGCTATTCTACATAAACACGCCTTCTGGTTAAGCGCCCTCTGCACACAAAGTTTTTCATTTTAACTATTCTGTTAAACATTAACAATCTGGAAACTTGGAAAATGGCTTTACACACATCCCTGCTTTCTTTAAAAACAAGAAGGATCCAGAATTCTCCCCAATGCCTTAATGTCATTGGTACAAAGGTCCCGTGTTTTATGCGCCATGATACGGGGATGACCCCAGAGACTCCGGGCGTGTAATGGACTGTGGTCCCCACACCGCACAGCCCAGACCCTAGCCGTGTGGATTCTTTACTTCTAATTTGGGTCTGTTTACTCATCTAAGCTCTTCCTTCTTCCTGTTCTCAGTGAGCACATCTGCCCTGGCCTTCCTGTCACCACTTCTGGATCTGCTGCGGGGTGGGGACCAGAGCACCCAGCTCAGTCCAGTTCTATTCCATATCTCCCTCCACCAGTGGTGGAGAGACGAGTGTGCATATTTTTGTGTGCCAGTATGGTGTGCAAATGCACATATATAGTCATACATTACATGCAATACATATTACATGCATATATATGACTGCTATTTTAATTTTCATTGTCTTGATAAGCATGTTGCTATGTGTGTTGTTGTATTTCCTCTTCTGCAACTTGTTTATTTGTCCATTTTTCTGTGCAAATCATGAAGTTTTATTTTTTTTTTTAAAGCCAGTCAAATTTAGCAGTGGGGGGTTGAAAACCAATTTTAGTGACACTAATGTTAATAAGTTCTAATAACCCACTACCATCAGACCAGCCATGAAGTCCCTTTGGAGAGCAATTTGTCAGTTTCTAGCAATGCTTTAGAAGTACACACTCTCTGACCCAGAATTCCACTTCTAGAAACTTGTTTTACGGAATTACACATGTGCACAAAGATAAATGTACTAGGATATTCATTGCAGCGGTTTGGAATAGTGGAGAAAGGAAACGATATAAATGTCCATCACTAGTGGAAAGGCACATTCATATTGTACAGTCACTAAAAAATGAAGGCCATCTGCCTGCACTGATAGGGAAGGGTCTCTGTGTCCCCCTTAAAAACAATAAAGTCACTGAAAAAAATACATAATCCTATTTATTAAAAAAAAAAAGAAGGCAGGGTGCAGTGGCTCACGCCTGTAATCCTAGCACTCTTGGAGGCTAGGCTGGGAGGACTGCTTTAGGGCAGGAGTTCGAGACCAGCCTGAGCAAGAACAAGACCCCATTTCTACAAAAACTAGAAAAATTAGCCAGGCATCATGGCACGTACCTGTACCTGTAGTCCCAGCTACTCAGGAGGCTGAGGCAGGAGGATCACTTGAGCCCAGGAGTTAGAGGCTGCAGTGAGCTATGATGATGCCACTGCACTCCAGCCCAAGCAGCAGAGCGAGAGACCCTGTCTAAAAACCGAAACAACTCTATCTCTGCCTGGAGCACCCAATGCTAGCTGTGTTTCCATCTGGGGAGGACAGTGGTATGGACGGGACATATGAAATAGGGGAGGGAAACTTTCATGGTTTACGTATGTCTGCTGCTTCTCCAGCCTGCCCCACACTCACCTGGGGAGCTTTACGTAAGTATCGAGGCCCCAGTCCCCTCCCAGAGGTTCTGATTTTTTAGGTCTTGAGGCCTGAGCATGGGGAGTTCAAATGTGTTTCAGGCTGAGAGCCTCTGCCCTAAAATGTCAATAAATGCAGAGACAGCAGGCTGTGAGTGGGGTACTCACAGCTTGGTTGGGTTTTTTTGGTTGGTTTTTTTTTTTTTTTTTTTTTTGCTTCCTGTGGTTCTCTGTGACTTGGGATATTTGGACAGCTAGATCAGGGCGCTCACTTTATTTATTTATTTATCTATTTATTTATTTATTTGAGTTCTCTCATGAGGTTGCGAAGGGAACCCATTTTAGGCTAAGAAGTTCTGTACTGAAGAAAATCTACGTGTCCACACAGGCTCAATTAGGGGTTGATTAACTGCATTTAAAAAAAGAGGACACCTCACCTAAGTAATTTGACTCCCTTTAACCAGCAATCTCATTATTTCCTCAACACGAGGGTGAACCCACCATTCTGACACCACGTCCTCCACGAATGGGGTGCTGCACCCAGGTCTGACCTGGCCAGCTGCTGCTCCACTGTTGAGGATGTATTTTAAGTTTTCTCTTATCCCACAAATCTCCAAATGTGGGTCTCATTACCTGAAGAAGATGTTGTGGGTATTTTATTTGCCTTTTTACTTTTTTACTTTGAGACATGGGTGGGAGGGGCTCTTGGGGTCTCACTGTGTTGCTCAGCTGGCCTCAAACTCCTGGCCTCAAGCTATCCTCTTGCCTCAGCCTCCCAACTAGCTGCGATTGCAGGCATGAACCACTGCATCTGGCTCTGGTCATGGGCATTTTAAACAAAGCTTAGTCCCAGCACGCCTGCTGGCACACACATGCTCACCACATTCTTTCGGAAGCCCCGAGGGCATCAATTCCAAGCAAGTGGCATCTCACAGATAGCAGCGTTTGCCTCATACCTAAGGCTGTCGGGTGCAGGTTATAATACTAAAAATCCTGGATACCCTTCAAGATTCCAACCAACACTACAACCAACTGTGTCCCAGGAGCCGTCTTGGGTACAGGGATGCACTGCATGGGCTGGGGAGTGAGGGGTGTCAGGAGGCATAACTGATTCAGAAACAAATGACTGGTGCACAGCATGTCCATCTGGGGTGATCGCAAACGAGAGAAGACCACACACGTGAGGTGGGAACTGCATCTTCACCCATGCATCCATTCATCCATCCATTTGTTTATTCAACCAGTATCTACCTAGCGAAGGAAGCGTCTGGGCCCCACCAGTGTGGGATCTGGAGGAGGAAGGGTTTCAGCTCAGCATTGCAGGTGCTAAAGTAGGGGAAATCCCAGGCCATGGGTGGGGAGGACAGACTCTGAATCCAGATTTGGAGGGGACAGCTTCTTGGAGGAAGGGACACCCAGGCCACGCCCTGGGATCTGAGCAAGAGTTATTCTCCTGGGGGAGCCCAAGAGATGGGGTGGCCCTGAGTTCCAAGAAAGAGTGAAGCTCATGCAAAGATCTGGAGGGAGTCTTGGAGACCAGTCAAAGCCCACAGGGGTAGGGCCACCGGGGCAGAGCAACTGGCGTAAGCAGAGGGACAAGCCCCAGGAGAAGGTGCAGTTTGGGGAATGGCAGGGAACTCCATGTGGCTGAAACAAACAGCGCCCAGGAGCCTGGAGGCAGGTGAGGGGCTGGAGAGGAAAAAAGGCACTTCTGCAAGTGCCCGAAAGCCAGTCCCAAATCTGGAGCTGGAGAAGAACGCACGCAGGGCCCCCAGCGATTAGGAGGATGGAACGCACTAGAAGGTTAAGCAATACCCCTCAACTCACTTCAAGGGCACTGGAATTCCAGCCCCATCTCCAATCAGAGGTGTCCGCATGTGCCCGCAGCCCCAGCCTACGGAGGAGATGGAGGTGGGCGGGTCCCCAAGTAAGCATTGTCCTGGATGTCCCCACTTTGAGCAGCCCCTGCTCATATACCACCTCTTCCCCACCACCCGCAAATATTTACATCCTGTTTATGCCGAGGCCTCCCAGGGCCTCAAATTTCATGAATAAAATATGAGTTTCCAGGCCCAGCCAAGAAGGAAAGAAACCCTGCCAGCTGCTAGGGACCAGAGGCAGTTTAGCGTTTCGGTTGCTGTCGCCGCCCGCGTGGTATTTGGAGGAAATATTAATTGGCCGGTCAAGGTGACCGGCGGGAGATTTTGCATTTTCTGTGCTATTAATACTTTCAGGGGGTTCCTGGAACAAAACTACTGCTCTTTGTTTATAGGCCTGTTTCCTGGGAAACTCAAAGACTTTTGCTCATTTATCCTGCTGAAATGTTGTTGTAATAAGGTCAGAGCATTTCAAAGCCAGAGTGGGCTATTTGGAGATAATCTTGTCCAATGCCCTCATTTAATTAATAAATATGAGCAAACCGAGGTCACAGGGGCAAGGGGCTTGCCCAGGGCCACCCAGCTAATCAATGATAATCTGTCAGGGATTCTTGTCACCAGCCCAATGTTCTTTCCACAGCATCCCATTTCCTGCAAGTACACATTTTTTAAAAATAATTTTTAAAAATTAATAGACTACATATACATATTTTTTGCAAGCAAGCAAAGTGCCGAAGTTTATTAAAGCATGGTAGTACATTCCAGAGACGGAATGGGTCAACCCCCGAGAGTGAAGGAGACCAGACTATATTTTTTCCAGAACAGTTTCAGATTTACAGAAGATTAAGCAGATAGCACAGGCCGTTCCCACATGCCCCTCTCCCGGGCACACGGTTTTCGCTATCATTAGCATCTTGCATGAGTGTGGTACATTTATTACAATTGATGAACTGATAGTGCTACATTATAAACTGAAGTCCATCGTTTACTATAAGGTTTGCTTTTTTTCCCTAAGCTTTAGTTTGTCTATAAGGCTCTTTGTGTGGAACAGGCCTGTGGGTTTTGACAAATGCCTGTTGTCATGTATCCACCATTATAGTGTCATACGGAAGAGTTTCTCTGCCCTAAACATCCTCTGTGCTCTGCGTGTTCATCCCTCCTTGACAACCGCTGATCTCTCTGCTGTCTCAGTCGTTTTACCTTTTCTAGAGCATTATATAGCTGGAATCGTACCTGACCAGTATGTAGCTTTTCAGACTGGCTTCTTTTACTTTGTAATATGCATTACATAGTTTTTAAGTACCCGTAGAAATTAACTTATGTACGACGGAGATTTTATGAGTTAGTTGAATATTTCACGTTCTTTGTCTAAGCTGTGCTCCTTCCAAAGATGTGAAAAGCCCTGGAAAACCACAGAAAATTCCTCCTTAATTATAATTCAAGAAAGATTTAGGTGGGTGCCTGGACTTGCTCAGAGTTTTTGCTTCCTTGACTTTCTGATGGGTGTCTTTATAAAAAATGTCTTCAGAAACTGTTCCTAAGAATTTTCACCTCATACTTGGTCTTGTTCTCTGTGCTGACCACTCTGTAAAACCCTGATGGGCAGTGGGTTAGGGAGAAATTATATTTCTTCGGACATCAAGTGTTTTTCCTATGCCAGGCCATGTGCTCGAAGCCATTTGATGCAATATTTTATTCAATATCTATAAGACTATAGCACAGAAATTTGTACTCGTATTTTTTTCTTTTTGAGACAGGGTCTTGCTATGTTCCCCGGGCTGGCCTTGAACCCCTGGGCTCAGGCAATCCCCCATCTCAGCCTTCCCAGTAGCTAGGACTACAGGCTTGGGCCATCATACCGACTTATTCCTGTTTTTATAGATGAGAAAACAAAGCGAGGCCCAAAGAGATTTGCCCAAAGCCAGGCAGCCAGCAAGTGCCACAGGGGGGATTTGAACTGAGGTCTACTGGGCTGGACCAGGGCTTCAAGCCTCCCCTGCTTCCTCGGGAGGCCTTAATTTTAACTTTAATCTAAATAAAACATGTTCACAATTTCTCTCATTTTCAAATTGACATCACAGGATCAGTAACCTGAAGAAATAGTTTCTGTGGGGAAGAAAGTTCTGGTTTAGAACTGCTGATGGAAAACAAAACAGGAAGTGAAGCATTCCCAGCTTAAAGGGACCATCTGGGAATGTACTAGAATCAGTCCTGCTGTGAGCCAGGCTGTGTGTGCTCACCCTGGGTTCGGAGGAGAGAGGACAGGGGCTGGAGAGTGCAAACAGCCTGGGCCCGCTCTGCCTTCCCACGGGGGTGGAGGGTGGGCTGTGGCCACATCTGGGCCACAGCACAAGGCATGAACAGGAAGCAAGAAGGACAGAGACCAGGGGCCACTGGGCTGAAGGGGAAGCAGCGGGGCTGGGGCGGGGGGCAGATGTCGGGGTTGGAGGATGAATCAACTGCGTGGGTGTTTGCACTGAAGGAAGGACAGACAGCCTGCCTGGCTCGGACTGGGTAGGCACCAGGAATGCTCTGGAGTGATTCTCTCCCAGGGGGCCCTACCCCTCTGGTTCCCTAACCTGGGTTCCAGCCTCCGGTGCAAATGAATGCCTGGCCGTCTCGCTCTGTGGGATCGTTCCTGCCCTACCGAGCACTCACAGCATGCCAGGCGCTGTCAGGAGCCCTAGAGAAGCGGTTCTCTCATTCTGCTCCCCCAGTAGCCCTGTAAGGTAGGTACTAGCATATCCCCATTTTATAGAGAGGGAAACTGAGGCACAGAGCAGCTAGCGTTGTCTAAGCTCATACAGAGTAAGTGGCAGGACCAGGATCCTAAGGGAGGCTGCTCTAGCCCACCCCACAGCTCATCTTTGAAAAGACACCCTTGGATCGCAGTGTGTCTGCTTCCCCGAGGAAGCACCCTGGGACCTGGGTCTGAAGTGTCACCTCATTTCCTACATGAGGCCAAAAAGACGACAGGCATGAGAAGTCCCAAATGTCTGTGGCCTGAGTCTGACTGGATGGGCAGAAGGAACCGGAAGGAGAGTTCTGGAGGACCGGCCGCAGCCATGGTCCCTTGGTTCCCTTCCTAGGGAAACGGGGTTCATGGATTCTTTCCCAGCCTGGCCAAAAAGCTGGGAGGGCCCATGGGGCAATGCCCTTGACCCCACCCCCCTCCAGCAGCACCAGCACTGTGCTCAATACCATCCTGCGGGGAGACAAACACAAATTTTAGCAGACAGCCCAGTGTGACTCAGGTGGAAGGAAAGCCTGGGCTGTGCGTGCAGGGGTGCTCACCTGCCTGCAGGGGACGCTGTGGCCGCTGGCAGGGCCACGGAGGTGAGGGCGCCCAGGCCCGGAGGGCACCCAGGCCCGAAGAGCGCCCTGCACAGGCAGCTGGCAGGACTAGGGGCAGGAGGTCAGGCACCCCATGGGGACCGGTCCCTGGATACAGGTCCCAGGCTCAGCTGGCCACCACCCTCCAACAAGGCAGGGGTGCGTTTCACAGCCGGCCACACCGAGACATGCAGCCATTCAGGTCCAAGAAGCCAACCTAAGGGGCTACATTTGCCATCCCCTCTGCTTCCAGGCAGCTCACATCTCCAGGGGGCCTGCCTTGGGGTCTTGGCGTGTCAGGATGGCCAGAGACAACCCTTAGTCCCCATCTCCTAAGACGAGGACATTGCACTGAAGTGTTCCAGGGTCCTCTAGCACTCTGAAATGCTGATTTGTGTCATTTATAGATTGTTATTTAAAGCAAGTATGTCTCATTCTAAATTACTTTCCCTGTAGACTTGGATTAAAAATAAATCTGTATTTTAAATGCATAACCAGAGCTTATTTACCACCATTCTGAAATTACTTTGCAAAGCAAATAATCTTCTGTAAAGTGAACAAACTTAATTTTATCTGGAAAAAAAAAAGCAATAGAAGAGCCAGAGCGTGGCCTTCAGGTGCATGGTTGGCCAGATTAGCAGGTCAGCGCTGGGCAACCCTGGGCGACGTTGGCCTTACGACCATTGCTTTCTTTTGTCTTTACCTTTCTGTGTTTTGCTGTTGTTGCAATAAAGACTTAATTACTTAAACATTCGGTCTTTGATTTATGATAGTTTGTCCAAGAAATTTTTCTTACGGAAAGAATTGCCCCCGTAAGGAAGTGGGTGTTCTCTGTTGGGATCCATTTTTCATAGCTTCTTTTGAACAAAGAGACATGTTGCTAAAAAGTCAATTGAAAACCTCTGATTTAAACAAAGTCCCAGAGACTTAAACCATGAAGAAAAACCTTGACTACACTTCAAATCAAGAAGGTCTGTCTATTCACAGGCAGCATAAACAAAGTTCAATGACAAGCCATGAACCAGAGACGTCGTTGGTAACACTTCTAACTAATGAAGGAACAATGTCTAGGGTACATGAATAATCTTAGAAATCATTAAGAAAAGAAAACAACCCAGTAGAAAATGGGCAAAGGCACAAGGAAGTATTTCACAAAAGAGGAAAGTCCCACGGCCCACAAACTTGTTAAAAATGTTCAACCCCATTTGTAATTAGGTTTCAGGAAGTTATTTTTTTTTCTTGTTTTATTTTTGTTTCTTACAACTATCAGACCAGAAAAAATTACAAGGTCTGACAATACAAAGTGTTGTTACGGATACAGAACAAAGGACCTTATATTCATTTATGAGAATGCTAACTGGTCCACCACTTTGGAAACCATCTGCCAGTATCTTACAGGGTGAGGGTGCACATTCCCCCAGACCCTGCAGTTTCCGTCCCAGCTGTTCCCTGGAGAAATCTGTGCAGTGAGCCCAGGAGACAGTGAAAACAGCAAAAACAGAACAAAACCAAACAAAACCCCAAACTGGAAACAACCCGTATGTTCATCAGTGGGAGACCAGGCTAAGCGTGAGGACAGCGTCCACACGGCGGGATCCTCTGCGGCCACCCGCACGGACGCGGGCGAGGCTCAGACGTGATGGGGAGCAGCAAAAAGGAGGTCGCGGAAGAATGCCCCCCGCGGGATTTCACCTACAGATGGGCCCAGAGCGCGCGGCACCTAACACGGTATTGTTTGGGCGTGTATGCATAGAAGCAAAGCAAAGCAAAGGGAAGCAAAAATTTAAGAAAGCAGGTACCTTTGGGGAGGGCGCGGGATGGAGGGGTATGCATGGGGGATTCAGGGGTACTGGGGAAGTTCTAGTTCTTAAGCCAGGTGTCCTTAAGTCCCGCCTGCACTTTGTATCTACTACTTTATATGCATATTTTGTAATCAAAATTGAACGCAATTTACTATGCACGCGCACACCTCACCTCATCTTGTGGACCAAGGACCAGGATGGTGGGGGAAGAATCCTGTCCAAAGTCACACAAAGGATTTGGGGGGCACAGCCCAGGATTGCACCCCTACCCCACCCCCACCCTGATGCTGACCTAGAGACTCTGCTGTGACTCGGGTCTTAGTGTTTCATTATTTTTTTTTTGAGACAGAGTCTCACTGTATTGCCCAGGCTAGAGTGCTGTGGCGTCAGCCTAGCTCACAGCAACCTCAAACTCCTGGGCTCAAGCGATCCTCCTGCCTCAGCCTCCCGAGTAGCTGGGACTACAGGTATGTGCCACCATACCCAGCTAATTTTTATATATATATATTTTTAGTTGTCCAGCTAATTTATTTCTATTTTTTAGTAGAGACAGGGTCTCGCTCTTGCTCAGGCTGGTCTCGAACTCCTGAGCTCAAATGATCTGCTCTCCTCGGCCTCCCAGAGTGCTAGGATTATAGGTGTGAGCCACCACACTTGGCCAGGTCTCAGTGTTTCTAGAAGGCTCCACGAGGAGACAGGGACCAGTATGCTCATCCCAAACCCAAGGTGAAGGGACCAGAGGACCAAACAGTTTCCAGCTAGTGATTTGTCCCTTGATATACCTTTACTTACAGGGAGATGTCGGCATGACAATGGGAGAAACGGACTCGAACAACACGCTGACTTTCTTCTCTGGGCCTCAGGCAGAGAACCTTTCGGACAAGAAGCTCGGAGAGCCCACAGCTGCAGGCTGGGTGTGGGCAGGCGGGCACGCCTTGATGCGTAGATGAAGGTGCTTCAGTAGCTGAAACTTCTTGGTTTGTGGCAGCCACTCTGACTGCCGCCAGGGCCTCCGAGCCCAGGCCTGGAGCATCCACGTGTTTTAGATGTGACCGGGTCTCTGCACCCTGCAAAGACACAATGTCCCCTCGTGCACTCGGGGGCAGGAGTTCCCCAGCTGGATGGGTGGTGCTTTCGCCCAGTGCTGTCCCCAAAGGAGTTAAAATGAGAGTCTATTGAATGTATTTGTGGAAATGTAGACTTGAGACACAGGAAGCCGAGTCATGAAGGAAGACATTGGCACCCAGCTTTGCCCCGGATCAGCATGGTGCAATCCCTAGCCCAGACTGTAGCCCGAACCAAGCCCCTTACAAGCAATAAATGCCTTTGGCTGAATTCACTTTCCACCCTGGTGCTCCGGTGGATCCCGCCTGGTGCCTGGGGCCAGCAAGGTGGGACGGCTGACCCGGGCTCCAGGGGCCTGGGCAGGGTCGGGGAGGCGCCCTGAGTGCACTTTGCCCTTCGCCGGCTGCCTCTCGTCCTCTCCAGACCTTCCTTCCATGTTTGCAAACCTTTCTCCGACTCATCTGACTCCCAAGGTGGAAGGGTGGGATCACAGACCAGCCTTGGGGAGCTGCGGAGCCTGGTCCACAAATGTGGGGTCCTCCCACCGTGCTAGTCACAGATGACGTTCCCCAGTGTGACAGCATCCCATGAAAATACCTGGTGCGTTAGTCAGCTGGAGCTGCCGTAGAAAATACCACAGACAGGGTGGCTTAAACAACGGAAAGTTATTTTCTCAGAGTTCTGGAGGCTGGAAGTCCAAGACCAAGGTGTTGGCAGGGTCGGTTGCCCCTGAGGCCTCCCTCCTTGGCTTGCAGGCAGACCTGAGGTTTGTGTGGACATTCGACCATGCGCCAGCTGGCACGTGACGAGGACAGACTGACCCTGCCCTTGGCATGCTCACAGTCTGCTCGTGGGGTTATTCCCAAGGGGTCAGAATTACGCTGGGAACTTCAGTTTGCAACATCGGCTGTGAGGCCCGAGTTTCAGAGAGGACAACGTGCGTGCAGGACGAGCTGTGCGACCTGGGGCACACGCTGGTGTTCCTCCCTGCACTCGGCTGGAGCACCCACAGCTGCCGCAGAGCACCAGCCCAGTGACCCTTTCGGGCAGGGTTGGGGGAAGGAGAACTTTAAGAAAAGAGAAAAAGGAGCAGCATAGCATGGTGAGGAAACTGAGGCACAGAGCAGTCATGTGCGTTGCACAGAGCCCGATGAAGGTTTGTGCAGAAGCTGCCACCGGCTCTCCAGGCTGGAGGGGAACAGGAGCCAGCTCACTGATGACATTCACAGACACCCTCCCTCCTGCCAAAGACCCAGAAGGCTCATCTGGGCCCCTTCCTCCTCTCTTCCTCGCCAAACCTTTGATCAGAGCCGGTCACTTTGGACTAACATCCTGCTCTCCCAACCAACGTGAAAAGACGAGAGTGAAGTTCTTGATACAGAAACAGCCCCACTGCCCTGCAGCACCTGACACATCTCTCTTCTTAGACCCACAACTGAGAGGTAGACGTGGCCCCGGGCACCCCGGCCGTGCCTCCATCAGAGGGTTTACGGCCTTGGATTGAGTCTGTCAGTCCGTGCATGTGGCAGGCAGAGTGTGTCACTCCCATTTTGCAGATGAGGAAACTGACGCTGTGATCCAGGATCACACAGCTGGTGCCTCTCGGCTCGAGTCTGTGATTTCCTGAGCCTGTGCCTGTCCCTGTCCTCCTGCCACATGGCCCTGCCCAGCGCTGCTCCTCCCAAGTGAAGGGTATATTGGTGTCATTGTCACCACAACTCCAGAGGGATGCCCAGCCTGCGGCATTATTTTTCTTTGGATCCAGCCTCTGTTCCTGTCCACGGAGAGCTCTGGCCACGGAGCACAAGATTCTAACACAACATTCCTTCAAGGGCACACGGAGAGTGTGGGTTTTCACAGCAGGCGGCAGGCTGGGGAAAACAAGTGTGTCCTTGTCCCTGGCCCTGCCAGGCTGGGCTCATTACCCGCCAGGCCACTGGGAGCTTTCTTAGGCAGACAGCTGAGGTCCACCTTTCACCCCAACTGTAGGCAGCGAAACCCTCATCTCTGCGTCAGAGCGGCGGGCTGGGGTCCCTCCTCTCGTTGGGGGAAATAGGTGCCCAGAGTCTGGGAATCCTGTCCTCAATGACTTGTGCTTCCTCAGCCCACACCCCGCCAGGCGTTGGGGCCACTGCCCGGTGGGTGCAGGCTGGCCCCCTCCGTGACCATCCTGCCTCCTCCTATCTGTCACCCCAAGGTGCCTGCAGCCTCCAACCCATGGGGAGCCAGGCTTGTCTCTCCCCTGCCTAGAACCCTTCAGGGCTCCCCATTGCTCTTGGGAAAAAGCCCAATTCCACAGCCCAGCCATATGAAGCCCCCCCGGCAGAGGCCTGCTGCCCCCCTCCCCTCATCTCAGTCGCAGCTCCCTGGCCACCCAAGCTCTTCAAGGTTCTTCCCGCCATCACCCTCTGCCTGCCACACACTTATCCTTCAAGACACACCTGGGTTGTCACCTCCTCCAGGAAGCTGCTCATAAGCTCCACACATCAAGAATTAGAGGTGCGTGGCCCAAGGCACCTTGCCTGTACCTCCGTCAGGGCTCTGATCTGAGTATGTGTCTTTTCAAAGCAATTTTGTAGCCACACAGTAGGCAGAAAGGAGCTAAAGGATTTAAAAGCAATAAAGGAGGTTTTGTTGTTAGGGCAATAGCAGTTTGAATATGAGCTCTAACATTTTTTTTTTTTTAGAGCAGGGTCTTGCTCTGTCACCCAAGCTGGAGTGCAGTGGCACCATCATAGGTCACTACTGCCTCGAATTCCTGGGCTCAAGTCATCCTCTTGCCTCAGCCTCCCGAGTAGCTGGGACTACAGGCGCACAACACCATGCCTGGCTAATTTTTTAAAAAATATTTTTTAGGCCAGGCGCGGTGGCTCATGCCTGTAAGCCTAGCACTCTGGGAGGCCGAGGTGGGAGGATCATTTGAGCTCAGGAGTTCAAGACTAGCTTGAGCAAGAGCGAGATCCCATCTCTACTAAAAATAGAAAGAAATTACTTGAACAGCCAAAAATATATAGAAAAACTTAGGCGGGCATGGTGGTGCATGCCTGTAGTCCCAGCTACTTGAGAGGCTGAGGCAGAAAGATTGCTTGAGCTCGGGAGTCTGAGGTTGCTGTGAGCTAGGCTGACGCCATGGCACTCTAGCCCGGGCAACAGAGTAAAACTCTGTCTCAAAAAAAAAAAAAAAAAATTTTTTTAGAGATGGAGTCTTGCTATATTGTCCAGCCTAGATCTAACTCTTGTCTATCATACACACATGGATCACAGCTTTGGGATGAAGGAGCAATTTTTGAATGAGGCAGCCACAAAGGTAAGCTGCAGAGAGAGCAGAGAGTTCTTTTTAAGAAGGCTGGTGGCTCTCCTAATGGTGTTTTACCTCCTGGTACTTTATCCTTCCTGCTGAAAAGCCAGGGGTCAGACAAATGACCTCC
>CAUYSK010030004.1:0-20237 GCA_963575035.1 Avahi laniger
CCTGTAATCCTAGCACTCTGGGAGTCCGAGGCGGGTGGATCGCTCAAGGTCAGGAGTTCCAGACCAGCCTGAGCAAGAGCGAGACCCCATCTCTACTAAAAAATAGAAAGAAATGATCTGGACAACTAAAAAAAAAAAAAAAAATATGTGTATATATATATATATATATATATATATATATATATATATAAAATTAGCTGGGCATGGTGGCACATGCCTGTAGTCCCAGCTACTTGGGAGGCTGAGGCAGAAGGATTGCTTGAGCCCAGGAGTTTGAGGTTGCTGTGAGCTAGGCTGACGCCATGGCACTACTCTAGCCCGGGCAACAAAGCAAGACTCTGTCTCAAAAAAAAAAAAAAAAAAGAGATTATAGACTCCCTTATCCACTGGTTTTTTACATAAAAAATAAGTTGAAGACTTTAGGAAGCAAAATGCATTTTTTTGAATCCAGTTCTCAGTGCTGGTACCAGATACCACTCACCTGGCCAAGTGACTATTGGCTTATTGTTCAGCATCTTTTCCTGTTTTGCATATGCAGATGGTGAAACATTGTGGGGTGAGTGGTTTTCCTGGACTGAGTCAACAGCTCAGCTGGAGACTCCTTTTGGGTGCTAGGATCAGGTGCATGGTTCAGAGAAATTCCATGACATCACATGAGGGTCAGTCGGGGTGAGGAGTGAAACATCAGGCTAGGAAAAGGCAGTCTCTGCCCTTGAGGAACTTGAACTCTAATGGGGAATGTGAACTGATGCACAGGTGAACCAGGCTAGGTGAGCCCAGGTCCTGAGCTTGATGCCCTGGATCTGGAGGTTTGCATATCTGGTTCTGCAATGGCAGGGCCTATCCAGGAAGGCTGCAAGGAGGAGCACCTTTATTATCACCTAAAGTGGTTGCTCCCCACTCCCCGGGGGGCTGCTCTCCGGGGCTCTGCATCCCTGCTCTCTGAGGTTTCCCTGTTAGCAGAGATATCTGATCATCTCTCTTTCCTACTTTCTCTTGAAACTCAACCAGAAACATCTCCCACTAAAAGGCTCCTCTGCTACCCATTCTTTTGTGAACCTGAACTTGATACCCACTAACACAGAGGGAGCCTGAGGGAGGGAAAAGGGAAGGAAGAAGGACTGCATAGGAGAGACAGAGAAGGGGAAGAGACAGGGAGGGAGGCCCCTCACAGGAAGCTCTTTTAGTCCTTACGGCGCATGTCTCAGGGTTATGTCTACATCAGCCAGAGAGGATTTCCTACATTTGCTGCTAATCTGGGGAAAATATTTAGAGGACATTTTACTTCTCAGAAAACTGCCCAGGGCAGGAACACCTTAAGTCCAAATGGAGTTTTGGAAAACCTTGAAACAGGAAGAAAGAATCCCATTTCACGTAACTGCCGTATCATTCCTGTTTGAACCAGATCTGTGAGTTCCCAGTCCCAGAAGAACACAACTAGCTTGACTTGTAACATTGTTGGCGCGCGCCCCCATTAAGTACTGAGTGGCTTTCTCTGAGATAGTCTTTATCTCAGAGAAACTACTTTATGGCCTTGATTTTGGAAGTACAATAGGAGATTTTAGGATTGTAACTGTGTAACTGTATCTATACTGTTTCCATGAGAATGTGCTTTGAAAAATGTTCAGCCCTACGCAAGTAAATGGATTTTAAAATTTACCATCGCTCGTCTGAAAGTCACACATGCAGTAGATTGCCTCATACCATGGGCAGACCTATTACGTAGCTTTGTTTTTACTCCATGTTATTTTTAGTAAGAAGTACTAAAAACCTGCCAACCAGTCCCAGGAGTTTGAGCAACACCTGATTTAAGAACTGTTTGTGGCCTCCCTTCTAGTAAAACCAGTTCTGAATCACTATTCACAGCCCTTTTGGGAAAGTGTCTAGAAAGCCTTAAGGTAGACGGGTGGGAATGAGGCTCTGTGCTTTGTCTTACCCAACTTTAAGGAGGAGAAAATTGGCCATTTCAGACTTGAGGTAGTTAGTACATGAACAAATCTCCCCTTGCCAAATTCTAGTTCAGTTTCCATTCGCCTTAGGGCTCTGCCTCTGCTTAGGATCTGAAACATTCTTTCCTTTAATGCTTTCTCTGCAGGACTTCCTCACTTCACTAAGCAGCCTGAGAGCATGAATGTCACCAGAAACACAGCCTTCAACCTCACCTGTCAGGCTGTGGGCCCACCTGAGCCGGTCAACATTTTTTGGGTCCAAAACAGCAGCCGTGTTAATGAACGGCCTGAAAAATCTCCCTCGGTTCTAACTGTGCCTGGTAAGTCCAAGCAGTGTGCTTATTTATTTATCTATTTATTCTCTAATAGCAGAAGGGATGGGAAGTTTGGTGACTCCGGTTGCGCACCACCAGTGGGCAGTGGAGAAGGACGAAAATGCAGGTATGGCAGTGGCAGCCGAGGTTATGGGACTAGCTAGAGGGAAGGTAGGTAGGAATCACAGGTGTGAGAATTCACAGGCCAGGGAGCCAAAGTGGCTGAGGGCCCTCCAAGGGTGTGCTTGGTGAAGTTGGGGAAGTGGCCAGAACCCCCAGCCCCGGCAGCAAGAGCCCGGCTCGCTTCCCCATTGCAGCTCTGGGGGTCTTGTGCTTACAGAACCACCGCGGTGGGTGTGACAGCAAGAAAGTGGATTGGTTGCAGGGAGCTGTTGTAGGAAGCTGGTGAGTCCTTGTGGGATTGTGGCTAAAAGGACATTCCATGGTCTTCTTGATTTCCATCCAAGCGAGAGTGCCCTGACTTTGGTCCCCCACACCACTGACAATGCTCTTGTTAACACCATGGATGTTTCCTATGCCCCTAAAGCTAGTGGGCTCCCCTGTGACTCCTCTGATTGCATCTTTCAGCAGCATCTGAAAGGGGACAACACTCCCTCCCTCCTTCCTTTCTCCATGCATTCAGCAAATGTGTTAGGAGGGACTTCTGTGTGCCTGAGGCTGTTCCAGGCCCTCAGATATTGCAGTGAACTTGGAAACACTGCCCTGACTTTCTTCCCTATTCATTGCTCCTCCTGTGGTGCTAACAGGAGTTATGGTGAGGTGTCCCAGGGCTCAGTCCTGGGCCCCCTTCTTTTTACTTTTATGCTCCCTGCTGAGAATGCCAACTGTGTGATGATGACCTCGAACTTTACATCTCCAGCCCAGACCTTTCTCCCCAGCCTCAGGCTCGTGTATCCAGCTGCGTCCTTGGCATTTCCACATGCTGGGTGTGTAGCCTTCTTAAGATAAAACTGTTGATTTCCACCCAGACTTGTTTCACCCCAGAATTCCCCATCTTGGTGAATGATAACACCATCTGCCCATCCTTCCTTTTTCTCGTTTTTCGTGTTGAATGCATCAGCAGTTTTGTCAGTTCTGCTTCTACAACGGTCTGAAATCTGTCTTTTCCCCTTCTCTGCTTCTGGCACTGTGGTGCACGTCACTGCCAGCTCTTGCCAACACCACTGCAGTAGCTTCCTGACTGGTCTCCCCGCTCCCAGCCTTGCCCGTACTCCCATCCACCCTCCTCAGCAGCAGATGACATCACCTGCCTGCTGAAAACCCTCCAGTAGCTTTGGGCTGTCTTAGACTATCACCCAGAGTCCTTCCTGTCCTTGCCCCTAGGGGCTGCATGCTCTGGCTCCTGCCCAACTCTCCAGCCCAACGCCGTCCCAGTCTCTCCTCCCTGCTCCTTAAGCACCATAGTGATTGTCTTTCATTCCCCCCTCCCCCCACCCCACGCCTCGTGTTTCTTTCTGCCTCCGGACCTTTGCACTGTCTCTTCTGTCTGCCTGCAATGTTTTTTCATCTGTTTCTTGTCCCATGACACAACTCAAGTATCACTTCTTGAGTGATCAGAGAGGCCTTCCCTGACCATCCCTTCGTTGACTCCCAATCACATATTCTTTTCTACCCTCTCCATTGCACTTGTCACTATCTATAATTACCCTGTTATTTGTGTGACCTCCTTGTCTATCTGAGAGAATGTGTGCTTATTAAGGACAAGGACTTTGTCTTTCCTGTTCACTACTGCGCTCCTTGTGTAAAACAGCATCTGACTCATAGCAGTATTCAGTCAATATTTACAGCCAGGATGAATCAGCGAATGAGAGCCAGCCCCCAGCTGTTGTCTCTGAACCCCTTTTATAACCCCTGGCTTCAGGAGGAATGTTATAGTCTTCTCTGTCTTCATCTGAATTTTCTTTGAGTTTCTCCAAGGAGTTGATAATTAAGTAACTTCTTGGTTCAAAATAAATTTTAGAAAATATACTCCACCTTTTCTAGAATGATTACTCTGAACTCCCATAAAGACTTTTTTTCCATTGAGATAAAATTGACATGCAATTAAATGAATAGAACTTAGTTGTGCAACTTAGTGAGTTTTCCTAAGTGTAGGCACCCATGTAACCAGCACCTCAGTCAAGATGTAAAGTATTGCCATCAGCTCAGAAAGTCCCTTGGGGGCCCTTCCAGTTGTCACCACCTCCCAACACTATTCTAGTATCTATCATCACAGATTAATTTGCCTGTTCTTGAAGTTCAAAAAATGGAATACAAAGTACGTACTTTTTTGTATCAGGCTTCTTTTACTTAGCATGCTTCTGAGATTCATCCATGTTGTTTTGTGCATCAGCAGTGCTTTATTTTTTATTGCTGATACAGTGCTCTGTCATATGATGTGTTAATTTTGTTTATCCATTTGGTGAACATTGGGGATGTTTATGGCTATCGGCTGTTATGAATAAAGTAGCTATGAATATTTGCATGCAAGTGTTTTGTGGACATATATTTTTATTTTGTCTTGGATAAATACAGAGGAGAGTGGTGGCATGTGCCTGTAGTCCCACCTACTCTGGAGGCTGAGGCAGGAGGACCGTTTGAGCCCAAGAATTTGAGGTTGCAGTGAGCAATGATGACACCACTGTACTCTAGTCCCAGCAAAAGAGCAAGACCCTGTCTCAAAAAAAAAAAAAGAAAAAGAAAGAGAAAAAAACCCTAGGAGAGGAATTGCTGGGTCTTATGGTAGGTGTATACTTAATTTTTAAAGAAACCACTTAACTATTTTCCAAAGTAGTTGTACCATGTTACATTCCCAGCAACAGTGGATGAGAGTTCTAGCTGCTCCATCCACATCCTTGCCAACGTTTGATATTGTCAATCTTTTTAATTTTAAATATTCCAGTGCATATGAAATGGTATATTAATGTGGTTTTAATTTACATTTCATTTCTGTGATGCCTAATTTTAGATTAGATTTAGAAAAGATTTTAGTGTCTTTTCATGTGCTTATTAACCAATCATATTCTTTTTGGTATATATTTGTGTATTTGTGTGTGTATATATATATCATGATTTTTTAAATCAATTTTTTTATTTATGGACACTAAAGTTGTTCTGTGTCTTGGCTATTATAAATAATGCTGCCGTGAATGTGGGAGTACAGATATCTTTTCAAAATACTGATTTCATTTCCTTTGGATATATGCCCAGTATAGTGATTGCTGGATGATAGGGTGGCTGAATTTTTAATTAGTTGAAGAACCTCCACACTGTTCCTTAATGGCTATACCAAAATACATTCCCACCAACAGTGGATAGCCAATCAGTGTGCACTCATTAGTACCTATGTACCGATAAATAGCATATTTAACTTCATTTCCCAATTGTTTGCCATTAATACATAGAAAATAAAAAGGGTTTTATATGTTATATAGAAATAGGGACAAAAATCTGTCCATTCTGTTCATCTAGAACTTTTCCTTTCCTGTATGTTTTCTCAGAAATTAAAAGTGTGTTTTTGCGATAAGTTCCGCAAATTCTTTTTTTTTTTTTTTTTGATACAGAGTCTCCCTCTATTGCCCAGGTTAGAATGCTGCAAATTCTTTTAAAACCCAAGGCTATAATTTGTCTCAGTTTGGAAATCTGATTTATTTCTAAATGGTTAGGTGCACCCTTGCAACTGCCACCTATTTTGGATCTCAAGTTCTTTATAAGTTACATTTTACTCTTTAATTTTTTTTTTTTTTGAGACAGAGTCTCACTCTGTTGCCCCAGCTAAAGTGCAGTGGCATCATCATAGCTCACTGCAACCTCAAACTCCTAGGCTCAAGGGATCCTCCTGCCTCAGCCTCCCGAATAGCTGGGATTACAGGTGCACACCACCATGCCTGGCTAATTTTTCTGTTTTTTGTAGAGACGGGCTTCACACTCTTGCTCAGGCTGGTCTTGAACCTCTGAGCTCAAGCAATCCTCCTGCCTCAGCCTCCCACAGTGCCAGCATTACAGGCATGAGCCAGAGCGCCTAGCCTACTCATCTATCAGAATGTCTGATTTACCCCTCGGCCTATTTCCACGAGAACAGGGGGCCTCATGAAGGCAGGTACTGAAGCTTATTTTGGCCACATCTTTAGGATCTAGTTCAGCGCCTGGTATGTGGTAGTTGTAGAAAAGACCAGTAGGAGAGTGCCAACTGCAGCATTTACTAGGTGCTTCCAAATGTGGGTGTACATGACAAATTCACTTTCTACCAGGGACCATCATGTGCCAAAAAGTAAGTGATAATGGAAATTCTTGGCAGGGTGTGGTGGCTCACGCCTGTCTGTAGTCGTAGCACTCTGGGAGGCCGAAGTGGGAGGATTTCTTGAGCTCGGGAGTTCGAGATCAGCCTGAGCAAGAGGGAGACCCCCATCTCTACTAAAAATAGCCAGGGTTGGTGACACTCTCTGGTAGTCCCAGCTACTTGGGATGTTGAGGCAAGAGGATGGCTTGATCCCGGGAGTTTGAGTTTACAGTGAGCTATGATGATGCCACTGCACTCTAGCCATGCGACGGAGTGTGTCTTTGTCCCCCCTCCCAAAATTCTCACTAACATTTCATAGATATCTTGTCAAATTCACCAGCTTTTCTAGAGTTTTCAGAGTAGAGACAAATGTGTCTGTAAATGAAGAACTGATTTAAACTGCTGAGTTGAAATTCTACACCTAGTTTCTAAATGAATATACAGTATACTGCATTGCTCAAGCAGTTTTCCTATTTGTGAAGGGTTTGAACAGCAGGGCTGCTGACTTAGTGTTCTTAGTGCCAGTGTTTATGGAATGCCCTTCTGATAAGAGAGATGGTGTAGCTGGTGCTGTGCGGTGAGGTGAAGGCCTGGGCATGTAATCACTCATTCAAGCCAGAAACCTGGAACTTATCCAGATTCTTCTTTGCCATCCAACAGTCAGTCACCAAGATCTATACATTATTTTCAAATGTCAGTTGTGCTCATTTCTTCCTCTACACTTCCACTGCTGTGGCCTCAATTCAGGCTTTGCGGATTCATGGCCAGGACCTTTGCTCTGGTCCTAACTATGGTCCCAGATTTCTTGTCCTTCCCCCCAACCCCTTCTCACCCATGTGGTAGGTCATTCTCCACCTCATCAGTAGAGAGGTTCTTCTGAAATATAGAGCTTATCATTGCTGGCATGACTCTTCTGTACATACATGTTAAAATCTACCTTTTCACCCTGAAGTCTAAGACATGCCGGACTCCTGCTTAACCTTTCCAGGGTCACCTCCTGCCTCACCTGCAAAAGCACCTGCCTGTGAGCCCTAATGAGTTTCTGGAAGAGTTTTGAATGCTCTGTGCCTTCTAGCCAGGCTGCCTTTTTCTCCTTGTCTATCTAGTAAACCCCGGTTCATCTTCTGACACTCAGCTCATGGCTTTTCTCAGAAAACTTTCCTGGTTGCCCTCTTGTCTATGCAGTCACGACACCTCTTCCCTAACTCCTGTACCTCCCCATCACATTGCAGCATAGCCATCTGCTTGTCAGGCCTCCAAGAAGGGTTATTAATCAGGTGAATAGTATATGTGAATTATTAATCAGATTAGCACCATCACCCAGCACAGGGCCTGGCACATGAGAACCACGTGAATGAATGAATGAACCAATGAACAAATGAGTGAATTACAAACAGCCCCCAAATCTTAGATCCCTTCACTGGGACAAAGGGACATAGTGATAGTGAAGTAAAATTACCTTTGCATTTGAACTGTTTATCATCTCTTTTCTCACTTATATCTCTAGCCAGTTCTATGAAATTAATAGAACAGGATTTTGATATCCATTTTGCAGACCCACAGGGCTTAAATGAGTCCAGGGATGAAGGGCGTAAGGCCCAGGGTGCTGGGTTGTGCTGGGCTCACGGGGGCTGCTATCAAGTCAGCTACTTGCTGACTGATCCTAAGCATCTGAGTTTTGTAACATTGTAAAAGAACTACGTAAAAATTTATTCTTAGCTAAATCTGTTTTTAATTCTGAGGAAGCTTTAGTTTGATACCTGAGGCCCTCCCAGCAGTTTGTGTCTGATGAACTAGGTGCTGAGGCCACTCTGTCCTGAGATGCCTTTCAGGGGGCTTCGCGCAGCCGCCCCGCGCACATGCTGGCGTAAGCGGCGAGTGTTCGCAGGGAGACGCCATTCTATCTTGAAATGAACCTCCAAGTAAACTTTTCCGATCCCTTCTATGGAGGGAATGCTAAGTAGGGAAGTGGTTTAAATAGCCGATTGTTTGAACTGCTTTGAGCAAGCATATTTATGAACAGGAAGGTCATATGCTTATTCCCTCTTGATACAAGTTTTTAGTTTTTCCTCTGTGATGTAAGAGCTTTCTTTAAGAGACATGAGCAAAGAAGTGCTTTGTCTAAAAGACATTATTCTGAGTGAACAAAGCCAATCTCAAAGGTTAAATACTCTGATTCCATTTAGATAATATTCTCAAAATGACAAAATTATAGTGATGGAGAACACATCAGTTCTTTCCAGGGGTTAGGTTTGGGGGTAGGATGTTCCTATCAGAAGTAGCATGAGGGAGCTTCTTTTAGTGATGGAACAATCCTGTAGCCATAAATCTGCACCCGTGATAAAATTGCATAGAACTATATACTCCTTATCCCTCCCCAAAAATAAAACAAAAACTGGTAAATCTGAATAAGGTCTCTATTTAGTTAATCGTATTGTACCAAAGTCACTTTCCTGGTTTTGATCATTGCACTATGATTATGTAAGATCTTATTGGGTGGAGGTGCACAGGAACTCTGTGCTATTTTTGCAACTTCTTGTGAATCTAAGATTATTTCAAAATAGAAAGTTGTTGTTTTTATTTTTTTTAAAGAAGCACTTTGTCATGGGCAAAATCAAATGCCAAAATAAAGAGCAGAACTGCAAAGAGCTTTTGCTGCATGGTGCTTAATGGCGTAACACATTATAGGTTAGTGGTCTAGCTTTGCATGTAGACTGATGCCACTTTACTGTTCTGTGTTCCTGGGCAAGTTACTCTTATTTATATAAAATAGGGATAACAACAGTGTCTGCTTCAGAAAACATTTGTGAGAATTCAGTGAAACAATGACTGCAAAGCCCTTGATACAGGAACGGCCTATAGGAATGATTGAAATGCTACCTGCTATAAATTTTTTGCATTGTTATTTTTATATGCAATAGTTATTAACTCACTGTCAATTTTGAGCTGCCTTTCTGTTAACAATGATGGACTTGTGTTCATCTTCCTGGTTTTTATTTTTAATACTCATTTTATATTTAAATCCACATCTAGAAAACAGCTAAGCTAGCTTTTGTTTTAGTTGGATGTATTATTAGTAATTAATATTCTTGTAATAACAGTAACAATAACTAGAATGTATACAAATCAGTTCATAATGCTCATAGTGTGTTCTATAACATTTACTTTGACTCTCATAGCAAGCTGTGATAGTTAGGCATTTTTTAATATCCATTTTATACATCAGGCAGAAATCTGGCACTATTGAATATTAAGAGACCTGCTTTCTTGAGGTCTGTTCTCTTCGTGGAAGCTGGAGCGATCATGGTAAAACGTAAGTCAGACCATGTCAGTCCTCTGGGCAAAGTGCCAGGTCTCCCACCCCACTCAGAAGAAAAGGCAAAGGCCTCTCCCACCCGTTCACCCTGCCTGGTACCTCCCAAGTCGCTCTAGAATCAATTTGACCCATTCCCTCACCCCAAGTCTTTACTCACAGTCAGTTTCTGAAGAGCTACCTCTGACCTCTCCCGCCATTTAAAATTATAGCCTACATCCCCGCCCAACCCTGACCTTCTGATCCTCTTCTATTTTCCCGTAATACTTATTACCTTCTACTACAGCATTCAGCTGACTTATTTATCAAGGTTATCATTAATTGCTCATTTCTTTCCATGAAAATATGAGCTCTGTAAGGGCAAGGATCTTTGTTTTATTCATGGATATATCCCAAGTTCCTGAGAAAATGTCTGGCACGTAGTAAGAACTCAGTAAATATTTGTTGAGTGAATGAATGCAGGACAGATATGGAGTTCCAAAGTAATAACGCTACTTCATTTATGCAGCAGGTTCTTTATTTGTTGCCTCCTTTGGTAGACAGGTGGACACGGGGGAAAAATAAAAGAAGGAACAGGATTGTTTATCTAGTTAATTTGCAGGATAGCTTAATCCAGAGCTCAAAGAATTAGCCTAACTGTGCTCTTAAAAGTTGCTTCCTCAGCGATTGCAATTGTCCTTCCCTCAAGGGAAACATCCTGTTACTGAAATGTTCCTTAAAAATATCTTTCAGGCCAGTGTCATAGGCAATCTTTTTTTTTCCAACCGGCAAAGGACCAAGCAAGAGGAGCGAGAACCATCTCAATAGAGTTAAGGAGAACAGCCGCTAGGAGAGAGCGCGGACTGGGCACAGGAGTCTGTCAGGATAGAGTGGGTGGGAGGGTGGAGGCTTAAGGGGGCGGATGATTTTTCTCCCTGGAAAGTCACGAGGGCTTAGGGCTTGGGCTATGAAACGTCAAGGTCTATTCCAGTCTGGTGGTTCCTGTTCATCCACAGAAGGAGAATAGGTGAGTGAGAGGGAGCTGTTTTTCCCTAGTGCACACTCGTTGCTATACTCAATCCAGGCTTATAAACGAGTCTCTACTTGGGAAACCAGTGCCATTAAACAAAAAAAGTTTAACTGAACAAATTAAGTAAACAAGGCTATATGTGGGCTTAAGTGCCATCTAGTTTCGGAGAATGTTAACACTGGTTTGAACCAGTTTCCACTTCTCCCTGCTGGCATCTATTTGGCCTGGCCCCCTGACCGCATGGAGATCTGCTGTAGTAGGTCGTTTGGCTGCTGGGAGGCAATTCTGACTTGGTGTGAGTATCTCGTGTGAGAACATTTGCTATAGATTGTTTTCCTGGCCCTCTGTACACTTTGAAAAGAAACACGCAGAGGAAAAATGACTTCCTGCTTGACCTAAAGTCGTGTCCCATGATGTCCAGTTTCACTTTCAGCACTGATAACACAGGACTGAAGACCGGGGGCCCCGCATTGTCCTGTTGGAGGACTGTAACTGGATCATGGATCTCAATGACATAAACCTCCCGTTTTACCATAGAGCCGCTCTTCCCCCATGCCCGGTTTGGAATGTGATTTTGTAATTTGTAGTTAGAAGAAAATTCTCAGGGGAAGCAGAAAAGTCATGATGGAAAGCTCCTTGCTGTGGGCGCAGAGTTGTTTCAATGGACGATGCTGATGCCAAGATATTCAGGGTACTTCAAATGCTGACAACCTCCCATCTAGATGGAAAATGACAAGAAATTACCAGCACTGATTTTTTTGTGTGCACATTTAACCCCTCAGAAGAAGTGCTAATATAAAAGAGATCAGATTTGCATTCCTTCTCACAACTTCTCACTGACACAGTGCTCGGCCATGTACTGACCCCTGGGCCCTGGGCCTGGCGCAGGCTTGGCCATGCGGGTACCCAACGGAGAACAGCCTTTCTGGGCTGGTATCTGCTGTGCTTCCTTCAGCAATTTTTTTCTCTTTCATTTTAAAAATATTTTATTACTCCATTAGTGACAAACTTTGAAATTACAAATATCAGATGGGAAATTTCCTGCACAAGTAGATGGATAGAATAAAACAAAATAAGTTTTTAAGGTAAGGAGCAAATGGCATATTTTCCACAATTTTATCTTTCTCCAGTTTATGAAGATAGTACCATGTGCCAGATGATACTACTGTGTGCCAGATATGTACCATAGATATAGAAGTTTCTGGATTCAACTAAAGAGTATTTACTGTATATGGTTGTGCTTTTATTTATTTTTTTAATTTTTAATTTTTCTAGAGACCGGATCTCACTCTGTTGTCCAAGCTGGAATGCAGTGGCTTAATCATAGCTCACTGCAGCCTTGACCTCCTGGGTGCAGGCAACCCTCCCACCTCAGCCTCCCAAGTAGCTAGGACTATAGGCATGTACCACCATGCCTGGCTAATTTTTTAATTTTAATTGTTTTAGAGACAGGGTCTTGCAATGTTGCCCAGGCTGGTCTTGAACTTCTGACCTCAAGTTATCCTCCCATCTCAACCTCTCGAAGCTCTGGGATTGCAGATGTGAGCCACCATTCCCAGCCATAGCTGTACTTTTAAAAAATACTTTTACATTTACATAAAAGCAGTGGAGATAGTACAGAGAATTCCCACGAAGCCCACCTCCACTTCCCCTGTTGCTAACATCTTACATTAGTGTGGTAAATTTGTTACAATCGATAAACCAATACTGACACATTATTACTAACTAAAGTCCACACTTTATTCAGATTTCCTTAGTTTTTATCTGCTGTTTTTTTTCCATCCCAGGATTTCACCCAGGGGGCCACATTACATTTAGGCATCTGTGTCTCCCTAGGCTTCTCTTGGTTATGACAGTTTCTCAAACTTCGTTTTTAATAACCTTGACAGTTTTGAGGTATTACTGGTCACACATTTTGTAGAATGCCCCACAATTTGGATCCCACTGGTGTTTTTATCATGATTAGACTGGGGTTTTATGTTTTGGGGAGGAAAGCCATGGAGGGGAAGTGCCATTTTCATCACATCATATCAAGGGTACGTTCTGTCGACATGACTTGTCACTGTTGGTGTGAACCCTGATCATCTGGCTGAGGTGGTGTTGGTCAGTATCTCTGCTCAAGTTTTCTTTCCTTCCCTTTCCATGCTGTGCTTGTTGGAAGGAAGTCACTAAGTGCAGCCCGCGCTTAGGGAGTGGGGAATTACGCTCTACCTCCTTGAGGGCGGAGTATCCACATAAACTATTTGGAATTCTTCTGCATGGGAGATTTGTCTATTTTTCTCTACTTATTTAATCATTATTTACGTCAGTATAGACCCATAGATATTTATTTTATATTTTGCGTTATAATTCAGTGCAACTTTATTTTCTTGCTCAAATTGTTCCAGCATTGGCCACTGGGGACTCTTTGATTTAGTTCCTGTATCTCTCTGACACACCCCATCATTGTGTGTTTGTTTGTGTTGCATGTGGTGTTTGTGTTATATTTCAGCCCAAGCTCATCTTCTGTATTTCTGGCCCCAATCTGAGAATCAGCCATTTCTCCAGGGAACCCTGGTTCCTTTTACTGGAGAATGGTATTAGAAACCAAGATCCGGGTAACCTCTCTTCCTTTCTATTTAAAATTAATAAATATATTTTTTTTAATTTTTAAGATATCTTCAAACCTCTGAAATGATAGAATTTTTCACTTAGCACTAGTGGCTTCTTTTCAATTGGTTATACCTTGCTTTATAATAATTCCTTGTGAATTGACCAGTTTTACTATGAAGCAAGGATTCATCCTGCTGTTCATTTATCCTGCTAATTCTGGTATTCTGAAATATCTATAGCATAATGACATAGTATGTACTCGGGGGGCCAAGTAACAGGGTTGAGTAAGCCTCAGAACCCATTTTTCTTGATATTGGGGCCAGCAGTTTTAAAAGTCTAAATGATAATGTTTTATTACCTAACATCACACCATTCAGGATATGAATAAACGAAAACAGCTGCCTTTTGGGCCCAAGGCTATCTTGCTCTTAGTACCTGCGATTTATTCCTAGGTTTGTTTTTCTATAGCTAACATACCTTTGAAGTTTACTTTGCTCTTAGGACTCGAAGCAACGAACCAGGAAATAAAAGAACGCTAAGACAACCATAGGTTCTGGAAAACAGCCACCTGTTTCTCTGCTGCTGGTCTCACGGGTCTCCTTCCCTTCCAGGTCTGACGGAGATGGCGGTCTTCAGTTGCGAGGCCCACAATGACAAAGGGCTGACCGTGTCCAAGGGCGTGCAGGTCAACATCAAAGGTAAGCAGCAAGGCCAGTGTTCCTGAGCGTGTTCTGGGAGCTGTGGGAGCGCAGCATGAGCTCTTGGACAGCTGTCCAGCTTTCCACAGCTTTCCGGAGTCCAGGCTTTCCTGCTGACAATCTTTGTGACCTTGGACAAGTCACTTCACCTATTTGGTTTTAGTGTTCCCCTTTGAAAAATGAGGATAATTACAGAACTTACCTATTGTTGAGGTTTAATGATATAAATGCAAGTAAAAGCACCCACAACAGTCTTTGATAAACATTCACTGGCTTAGTTCAATAAGGAAATAAGCTATCCTTCATCGTATTAACTCCAATTTTCACTTTTCCCTCTTCCACCCTGAACTTGTCCTCATTAGCTCTGAAGAGCCCTGGAGATGGGGGTGATTTGGGGCACGATCTAGGGAATGGACCCTGTCCTTTCCAGGTCAGCTGGGCCTGACACCAGTCTCTGCCAGCTACTGACTCAGAGGGAGGAGCGTAGAAGAGGTCAGAGTCACTCTTCCGGAACCCAATGTTCCCATCCCTCTATCTCCTAATCGCCCTCTTCCTCTTGCTTCCTTTGAGCTAGGATTTCACTACGGCTGTGCACCATGCCTGCTTGGCAGTGAATTACAATAGCAGAATTAAAGGCACGTGTTTGAAGGTTCCCCAGCCCAGTGGAGACATTCCAATCCAACCCATCTATCTTATCCTCCTTCTGTGGGATCCAAGGTGTTTAAACCTGAAATTTGTAAAAAGAGGAAAACCCACAAGTGAATGCTGTCTTTTTTATCTCTTTTTAAATCATCTTCATTACTCTCTCATAGAAATTCAAGCAAATTTTATGTTTTACTATTTGATCTTAATTTAGATACTGAAAAGTAGATATTGCGCTCATATTGCTTTCATCTTATCCTTGGAGAAACAATGCCAGGAAAAAGCAGGATGTATTTAATAATGAGTTAAAGGTTGGGTATATGCAGAAGGGGATTCAAAATTACAAAATATGTTATACTCAAAAAAGGGACTGTTTTTGGTTTCAGCAAATCAACTGGATAAAGGCTATGAATGGGCATTTTCTAAATGTTCACCAGAATAAGAAAATTAGCAAACTGAAAGTTATTACTGGAGGAAGTGTATAACTTCCTTCCTTCGTTACAAATCCCATTATTACAATTTTCAAAAGATATGTTGGGAATTTCAGAAATTCATGAGTGGGTGTAAATTTTTAAAGATATTTTCATAAAGTATAAAGTATTTAAAGTTTAAAAATGTATAAAACGAGAAGCACTTCTGTAAGTTCCTGCTTCACACAGAATCTCAGCTAAGATTTTATTTTATTAAATCCTATTTCGAAAACTTACATTTTTGAAGCCATTTATTGTAAAAGTTAAATTTATACCAAAGCAGCCAAGAAAAGAAATGGCCAGTTAATGTGCTAACAAAAAGCAGCCAAGACTCCTTCCTTCTAATCTGTTATTACCGTGGTATATGTGGTCAAATTTTGATCTGGAAAGGCAGATACTTTAGGGCAGTTCTACAAATAATCTGCTCAGGGAAGCGAGTCAAACACTGTGCTGCTCACCGGCTGTGTGTCTAGAGTAAAACCAAAGCTCCTGAATCACGTGGTACCCAGCGCACACTTAATATGGTCCCAGCCCACCCTCCTCCTCCTCCCCTGCCCATCCTGCCATCCCCACTCCACGCCCACGCCTGCCCCAGGCCTCACCTCAGCCCCGTGGAGCAGTGCTGACACTGTCCCCATTTAGAGAGGGCATGTAACTGTGCCCAGGGCCAGACGGCTGCTCAAGTAGACCAGGCTCCCAGTCCCTGCTGGTGCTCACGCCCTTCTGCTTGCTGTCCCCTACAGCAGGCCTCTAGTGTCCTGTGGAGAGACACAAGCTCTGGGAGCAGGCAGACATGAATTCAGGTCCGCATTCTTCTGCTTACCACCTCTCTGTGACCTTGGGCAAGGTTTTAACCTCTCTGATCCTCGGTTTCCTCATCTGTAAATGGGGATTATAAGACTGCCTCTCCAATAGGGTTCTAGTAATTATTAAATGAAGAAGTCCGTAAAGTGTCTGGCACATACTAAGCACACAAAAATGTTAACCATCATTTTTGATTATGCGTGTAATTATTATTCAGAATTAAATTTAGCACAAAGAAGTAAGATTCCCCGTACTTCAGATCCTCCTGAGATTCTAATTGAAATAGCTGTCCTTGTCTCACGTGCAACTAAGGTCATCGCACACTCATTATTGTACACGCACACCCCTCCCTCAGCAGATGCAGTTGGCTCCTTTGCTTAAACTGACTCTTACCTGTTTCCTCAGCCTAGAAAGCTTCTCCCCCTTCATGCACACACATGCATGCACACACACATGCATGCACACACATGCATGCACATACACACATGCACACATGCATGCACACGCATGCATGTACACACGCACATACACATGCATGCACATACACACATGCACACACATGCATGCACACACATGCATGCACATACACACATGCATGCACATACACACACGCACGCCTGTGGCACCTTTCTCTTCTGGGCACAGGGTGCTGTTATCCTTGGTAAATGTGGGTCTCCCCCAATGGGCCATGCACTCCACGAGGACAGGGCAATGACTCTTGTCCCTGTTCAGTGCACTAGTGCCCACGTAGGTGGCTGCACACAATAGGGTCTTGAACATGTGCTCAGTAAAAGACGTGAATGTCTCCACATCCTTTTCCAGTTAAAAGGTCTCCTCATTTCATCAATAGGAAAGTGGGTCTGTGTTCCACTTCCCTGGTCCATCACTGGAAGACTTCTGTGCAGGCTAATATGATTACCCTCAAGCTAGGGTGGCTTCTCTTAAAGACACGTATTTCCTTTTGTTAATCTCAAAAAACTAAAACGAGCTGGGTATTAATGCATTTGTTTGGTAGCCGTGGGCTCCCGTGGTCTGTAATTGTGTTGTGTATGTGTCTTTGTTTCTACGTAGCAATCCCCTCCGCACCAACTGCAGTCTACGTCCACAACAGTACGGCACACAGCATTCTGATCTCCTGGGTCCCGGGTTTTGACGGATACTCCCCGTTCAGGAATTGCAGCATTCAGGTAAACCTCCGGGATGGAGAGGGGAGTGGTTGTTTGGTGCTTCATGGATCTATGCATTTTTCTTCCTCCCGAGGATGGGCACGGAGGACATTTCTCCACCTCCGCTCAGAGTCCCTTGGCCTCCCGCCTTCTCAGTGTCCATTGTACCTATGCCATTCTGTGCCCATGCTCTGTCCATCACGCTGCTTCCTTCCCATGACTGGTCCGGGGCCCAACAGAAGAGAAACGTGTTTCCAAGGGAGAACATTATGAGACCAGGAAGAATTAATTTTAAGGCACAAAAATATATCACTATATGAGGGCTGGCTTGTGGCCAGGAGTTGAGGAAGCCAGGCACTCCTCAGTGTGGCTCCTCGTGGGCTGGTGGCAATGAGGGACAAAGGGCCAGTACAAGGTAGGTCATCTGTGCTAGTAAGTGTAACACCTTAGCCAGCATCTCCTGGGAGAACCTGGGGATTACAGGCCTTGTAGAGTCTTCAGCCATTTTTACCCATAACTAAAATTGGCATGAAACAGGAATATCAGACACAGAAGTTAAGCATCCTATGTTCTGCTCTTGAATGTTCATTTCATAGAAATGCAAAGAGTGGCAATAACACTACTGTTTACTGAGCACCCGCAATGGCCTAGCGACTTTGCAGACCTTGTCTTAGTTAAAACACACCACCACTCCATCCAGGCTCAGAACACTCACAGCCTGTGAGCGGCAGAACCAGAATTCTTACCCAGGGAGCTCCGATGCCAAAAGCAGAGCTCAGAACCATCAGCTCTGCAGTCTCAGGAGAGACATTGCACGTGAGAACAGGTTACTGAACATTCAAGAATTATCTGCTGAAGATATGAATGCATTCTGCCTTGTACTTTATCATACAGTAGGATCAGGAATTATCTTTAGTTTCCTAAATGTCTGGTCTTATTAGTTAAAAACATGTTAACCTGACACAAGCCAGTCATGCCAATTCAGCTTAGATAAGTGACTTCCAAAGAATTTTGTGTTGACAACCAGATGTTTTTAATTTCTCTGCTCTGAATGCCTCCCACTCTTATCTAACAGCTGTTCCTTCTCCGAAGAGTAAAAACATGTATTATCCCCAAAATAGCCTCCTCCCTCAGCCCACCACCCCCAGCCTTGCTTAATTCTTGCACAACTTGAGTACTGGTAAGTGTTAGGAATTCTTATTGTGTCTACAGTTCCTCCCCAAGGATATCCATTTTTTAACAACTTTTTTGAAATATACTAATATTTCACATACCATAATATTCACCCATTTAAAGCATAAAATTCAATGTTTTTTAATATATTCAAGAGTTGTGCAATCATTGCTACTATCTAGTTGTGTCTATATTCATAAGAGATGTTGGTCTATAGTTTTTTGTGTGATAGCTTTTTCTGGCTTTGGTATTAGTGTAATACTGGACTTACAGAATGAGTTGGGACATATTCCTTCTTCTGTTTCTTGGAAGAGTTTGTAAAAGATTGATGTTAGTTCTTCTTTAAATATTCAGTAGAATTCACCAATAAAAAAGCCATGTGGTCTTGGGTTTCTCTGTGTGGGAAGTTTTTTGAATATCAGCTAAATCTTTTTACTTGGTATAAGTCTATTCAGATTTTCTATTTCTTCTTGAGTCAATTTTGGTAGTTTGTGTGTTTTAGGAATTTGATCATTTTATCCAAGTTATCTAATTTGTTGGTATGCAAAATAGTTAATAGTATTCCATTATAATCCTTTTGATTTCTTTGAGGTTAGTGGTAATGTCCCCTATTTCATTCCCAATTTTAGTAATTTGAGTCTTCTTTCTTATTTTTCTTGGTCAGTCCAGCTAAAGATTTGTCAGATTTTTAAAAAATAATTTTTATTTATTTATTTATTTTTGACACAGGGTCTCACTATGTTGCCCAGGCTAGTCTCAGACTCCTGGGCTCAAGCACTCCTCCCGCTTCAGCCTCCCAATTAGCTGGAATTATAGGCATGCACCACTGTGCCTGGTTTGTTACTTTTATTGATCTTTTCAAAGAACCAACTTTCGGTTTTGTGAATTTTTCCTATTGTTTTTCTAATCCTCTATTTGATTAATTTCGGCTTTAAGCTTTATTTCCTTTGTTCTGCATGCCTTGGCTTAGTTTGCTCTTCTTTTTCTAGTTTCTTAGGGTGGAAGGTTAGTTACTGATTTGAAAGTTCTTTTTCTTTAAACATAGGCATTTCTATTATACATTTCTCTTTAAGTACTGCTTTAGCTGCATCCCATAAGGTTGTTTTGTTGTTGTTCATCTCAAGTTTTTTTTCATTTTCCTTGTGATGTCTTCTTTGTCCTCTTGGTTTTTTAGAAGTGTGTTTTTTAATTTCTACATATTTGTGAGTTTCTCAAATTTTCTCCCTTTGCTGATTTCTAATGTTATTCCACTGAATTTGGAAAATATACTTAGTATGATTGCAGTCCTTTTAAATGGATTAAGGCTTGTTTTATGGCCTGGGTTCTGTCCTGAGGAATGTTCCCTGTGCACCTGGGAAGAACGTATACTCGGCTGTGGTTGGGTGGAGTGTTCTGTGTGTTTTGGTTGAGTCTAGCTGGTTTACAGTCTCGTTCAGTTTTGTGTCCCCTTGTTGATCTTAGGACTAATGGTTCTATCTGCTATTGAAAGTGGAGAAATGAAGTCTCAGTTCCTATTTTTGAATTGCTTATTTCTTCCTCCTCCCTTTAATTCTGTCAATTTTCATGTATTTTGTGGCTCTGTTGTTAGAAACAGCTAGGGCCTGTTTCCCTGGGAGTAGACAGGTATATGTGTGGACATAACTGAAGCATGGACCAATTCTTTTTTTTTTTGAGACAGAGTCTCACGTTGTTGCCCTGGCTAGAGTGAGTGCCGTGGCGTCAGCCTAGCTCCCAGCAACCTCAGACTCCTGGGCTCAAGCGATCCTCCTGCCTCAGCCTCCTGAGTAGCTGGGACTACAGGCATGCGCCACCATGCCCGGCTAATTTT
>CAUYSK010030006.1:0-10728 GCA_963575035.1 Avahi laniger
TTGGTCACAGGATAGCAGCGCCCTTGGCACCTTGTCCCCAAGCTCAGAGACATAAAGGGGCTTGGACGAGAAGTGGATGAGGACAGAGCAAGAGAGGCAGGGAGGACAGAGGCTGGGCCTCTGGAAGGAGACGGTCTCCCCGCACCGTGCCCATGCCCCGCCCAGAGACCCCCGAAAATCCCCATTGGAAGATTCGCCTGGGAGAAAGAGCACTGCATCAGGAGTCAAGAGACCAGAATTGTTGTCTTTGTTCTTCTCATGGGGTGACCTTTGTCAAGCCACTTTGTGACTCTCTGGGCCTCGGTTAACTCAGCTGGACAGTGTGGACGATGAGGGCAGAAGCCTGCCTCCCGAGGGCGCGGTGCAGGTGGCGGGTGCGATGCCTCGAGCCTGGCTGCTGGAACGGGCTGCTCCCCCACGAGGAGTGGTCTCTTGGGCAGCACGTCCCCTGGGTCAGTTCCCTCCCTGACCCCACCGTCCACCAGGCTTCTCTGGTCTTGTCACTTGTCACACCTGGCTTGTACCTGCCTGTGGCTTGTCTTTCTCCCCCATGGATGTGTGACCCCACAAGGACAAATACCATGTCCTGTGCACTGTTGAGTCCCCAGGTCCCGGGCAAGGTCTGACTCATTGTAGGAGCTCGGGGAATCTGAATGAATGCAGGCATGAATGAATGAATGAATGAGCATACTCAGAGCTCCTAACACAGAAGCAGCGATCCCAAGAGCGCCGACTGCTAGGCTGGAATTTTCTCTTCCATGTCCCCTGCCCCCACCCTGCCGTGCTGGCAGCTCACCGGCCCCCACATGCCTGTCTAACCTGGCCTGCCTCTCCCTATAGTTGCCCCTAAAGGACCCAAGATCGTGATGACGCCCAGCAGAGCCCGGGTCGGGGACACGGTGAGGATTCTGGTCCATGGATTTCAGGTCAGCCTCTCTCTGAGCATCCAGGAGGGTGGTGGGAGAGGGTCGGGGCTCCCACCAGACACCAGTTCCCTGACTGCCTTCTCCAGCACCGTTCCCTTGACCACCAGTCACAGCCAGTGGGCCTCAATCTCCCAATCTGTACAATGGCAGAACTAAATGGCAAAAAGGTGCATGCATGTGTTCCCTCCCCCATCCAGAACTTGGAACAAACGCAGCTTATCAGTCTTGACATTCTCCCCAGTCCGGGGCTCTTTCTGCTCCTGGGGTTCCAGGCAGCCACTCCCAGCCCATTGGATGAGAATGCCAGGCATGCCTCTGACCCCTGCCTGCTCCGGCAGAGTGGTTCCCCTGGTGAACCCAACTCCCCTGCTCTGGCCAACAGAACGAAGTCTTCCCGGAGCCCATGTTCACATGGACGCGGGTTGGGAGCCGCCTCCTGGACGGCAGCGCCGAGTTCGACGGGAAGGAGCTGGTGCTGGAGCGGGTTCCGGCCGAGCTCAACGGCTCCATGTACCGCTGCACAGCCCAGAACCCGCTGGGCTCCACCGACACGCACACCCGGCTCATCGTGTTTGGTATGGCGCACTCGCCTGGGGACTGGGAGAATGACCCCGGGACGAGCCCCGGCCGGGAGCTGTCCCCAGGAGCGGGAGTATCAAGGGCCCAAGTCCCCTGACTTCGCCCTGAGAGGGTACCTCATGGGGAGGCAGTGTCGCTCAGTGGTTAAAACTACACAGCTTTGGATTCACAGAGACTCTGGGTTCAAATCCCGGCTCTGCCACTTAGCAGCTGGGCAACCTTGGGCAAACTGCTCAACCTCCCTCAGTTTCTCCATCTGCAGAATGGGGCTGGCACCATCCAGCCCCCAGAGAGAGAGTGCGGCTGCACTGAGACCGTGCACGTGAACCGCGTAGCGGGTGCTGGGTAAGCAGGTCGCTCCTTTACTGAGTTCTGAGTGCCACCCACTCGTGCCTTCTCTCTGTGTCTTTCCAACAGAAAACCCAAATATTCCAAGAGGAACGGAGGAATACCATGGTAAGTCTCTACCCTCATGACCTCTGCCTTAAAAGTGAGTGATTTTTGAGGCTCCAGGAAGCTCTGGTCCCCCAGACCGCCCACTTGCATACCTGTGCCTCTCCCCAACTCCGCGGGCAGACCTTTGCCCTCTCGTAAGGCAGAGTCGGGGTCAAGGGTGGCCAGAGGTGGGCACTGAGACAGGACAGGGGGACTCAGCGTGCTCGAGCAGCTGGCTGGGATTTCAGGGGCCCCCTCCCACCGCCCACGCGGCTCTCTCTTAGCTCAGAGCGTAGCAGCCCCAACCCCAGGAGCGTATGTCCAGCACCGACCACGGGGCTGTGTTCTGGGGCCCTGGCCACTCCGTAGGACAGTTGGGAGCACAGCCAGATGCCTCATCTGGGGCTCTTTACATTGCCCTCCCCGGATGTCCCCACCCGTCCCCCCAAGGTGAGCACCACCAAGGGACCCAGACGCTGCTCCCCACACTGAGCCAGTCTCACAGTTCACCATGGAGCCTCCCACTCCTGGTCCCTGCCGGACAATCCTGATGGCCACCGGCAAGCCTGGCCTCAGCCCAGCAGGCATGGGCGGGGCCGGGGGCCCAAGGACAGTTAGGCCAGCTGGCAGGGCTGGGCCTTGAACTTGAACCCAGTTCACCCTGATACCGAAGTCCGGGAGCCCTGCCATTCCCGAGCGGGGCTGCATGTGCCAGCTCTGACCCCTCCTGCCGCCCGGCACAGGTTCCGCGTCTGGCCCCGCTGGCGCCCGGCTCACCTTGGTGCTTGCCCTGACAGTGGTCCTGGAGCTGACGTGAAGGCGCGCCCGGCCCCCGCCACTCCATCGGGCCCTGACATCTCCGCGATCGGTTTTCATTTCTTTTCTAAACTATTTCCGGTCTTGTTCTTAGTATCTTTCTGTCTGTGTCTTGGCTTCCTCAATCGGTTTAATTAAAACAAACAGAATGATTTTCCCCACCTCGCTTTGTGGCTGTGCGTTCTTTATTTGTTCGGTGGCAGCCGCTGGGCACCTCCTGGCATCCAGTACGGGGACAGGTGCTGAGGGGGTGACAAAGGAGATGGAAGGCATGCTCTCCGGGTGAAGGATGGGTGTGAGGCTCATTATCTCACTCGAATCCTAACGACCAGGTGTGGGAAGTGGCCAGAGACTCTCGGGAAACCCAAGATTCCTCCGGGCTAAGTGTAATTGTCAGCTGTTGCCACGGTAGCCGCGTAACAGACAACCCAAATCTCACGGTGAGCCATCACAAGCGCTTCCAGTTGTGTTCATGTTCAGGTTGAAGGGGTTCGCCTGATCTCGTCTGGGCTCAGCGGGGCAGCTCTGCCTCAGGCCGTACTCCCGGCTGTAGGGTGGGCTCAGGTCTCCACCGTGGCTTTGTTTGTTTCATGGGCGTGTGTTCTGGGGCCCAGACTGGAGGGGAAGTGGCTACCTGACATTCGGTCCTTTTATCATCAAAGTTCAAGAGGAAATCTAAACCGTGCAAGCACCTCTAGGGCCACTGTGCCGTGTCCATGAACACTCCTGTAGCCAGAGCAAGTCATATGGCCAAGGCCAACATCAGTCACACTCACGCGTGAGTCAGTGGCAGAGGTTTCCCAGAACTTTCTACCCACCCACAAGATGATTCCCTCATGCCACTGAGCTATCAGCTTTACAGGGAAGGACTGAGAGTCCTTCCCTGCAGGGGAAGGAGTGTCCTCTCTGAGCTGTAGGCAAGACTTAAGCATCACCAAGAAGAGCCCACGGAAGACGCGTTAGTCTGGCCAGGACAGGCTGTGCCGCGGTGACACGTCGACCCCAGACTCTTATCGGCTTAATATAATAAAGATTTATTTGGGGCTCATGAAGAGCCCAAGGCAGGTCGGGCAGTGCTGTTGCATCTCACCTGGAACATGCGGCCTCTAGAACCTCCATGGCAGAGGAAGAGAGGGCTGGAGCATCACTGCGGTGGGCAGAATAAGGGCCCCCCAAGACGTCCATGTCCCAATCTCTGGAATCGTGAATGCGTTGCCTTCTGGGGCGAAGGGAATTCTGCCGATGTGGTCAAGTTAAAGAGCTCAAGATGCGCGCACGAGCCTGGACGATCCAGGTGGGCCCAGTGCAGTCTCCAGGCCCTTAGAGAGGGAGCGAGCAGGAGAAAGACGGTGGAAGGAAGTGCGAGGCAGAGGGAGGGCCGCGAGCCGGGGAGAGCAGGAGACTCTAGACACCGGGCAGGGCGAGGAAACAGGCTCTCCCCTGAGAGCCCCCGGAAGGCGCTGGCCCTGCCAACACCTGTAGCCCTGTAAGACTTGCTTCAGACTTCCGATTCCGAACTCTAAGAACAAATTTGTGTTCTTTTAATGCACTAAGTTTGTGGCGACTTACTACAGCAGCAGTTAGGAAACTGATACAAGCACACGGCAGGTGGCTAAGGCCGGGCCGGGAGTGCACAGACCCGCTCTGCCCACAGCCCCCTAGCCAGCAGTGGTCACCTGGCCCAGCCTAGCTACAAGGGGGCCGGGAGATGCAGTCGTCCTGTGTACCCGGGGAGGACACGTGGAACGAGGCGCCCAGAGCGCTGTGTCTGCCACGCAGAAGCTGGGCCGCCCAGTGGTTCATTTCCACGTAACTCCGCCCAGGCCAGAGTGGCCAGGAGGCCCCACCCCGAGGAAGGGCCCCCACCGCCTCTGCCGCCTGAGTGCCCTGGGCGTCTCCCTCCCCACCAGGAGAGAGGACAACCTTGAATCCTCAGTGCCCCTCCCAGGCTGTGCAGATGTCGTAGGGAGCCAGGCCCAGCCCCAGAAAAACTCCAGGCCCCGGCACGCCAAGCTGGGAGTTGAGCAGTGGCTCTGTCCCCTGCCGTCATGACAGCCCTCTGGCCCTGGCCAAGTCCGGACCTGGATGACCAACTCGATCAGTTTCCACACGGATTCCCCAACTTTTCCCTGGAACTCCAGACTCAGACGTCCAACTTCCTGCTGTCGAGTATGTGTTTCCAACTTCACGTGGCCAAAACCCAACTTTTGCTTTTCTCTTCCAACACCTGCTCCTTTCCAGCCTTTCCTTCTCCAGAAACGGCACCGTCAACCCCGTTGCTTGGGTCAAACATTTCACTGTTCTTTCTCGCCACTTCTCTCCCTGCCACAGACGAAGCTTCCTCTTGCCTGGAAACCCGCCTGAGCCTCCAATTGGGTCTTCAGGTTCCCCTGTGCCCAACCCCCACGAAGGTGCAGTCTCGCCCCTGCAGCAGCCGGAGGAACCCTTTCCAACGTGCCGCACCTCGGTGCCCCTCCCCAGGGCTTCCCGCCACGCAGGGACCCAGCCCCAGCCCTTGCCAGCGCCCTGCCTGCCCCGGGCTTGTCCCGTCCCTGCTCATCTTCCCATCCCCCACTTCTCTGCCCGTGCCCGCCTTCCCGCTTTTGCTGTCCTTGTCCCACCTGCCTAGAACTCGCGTCCCCTGTGCAGGGCTGATCCCCTCCTGCATCCGAATGGCAGCCTGCCAGCCACCTCCTCGAAGCGACCTTCCTAACCACCACACCCGTTCCGTCGCGCCACCCTCAATTTAATTCTCTGCATGGCACGTGCTTCCAACTGGTGCTTTCCCGACTTATTTATTTATTGGCAGTCTCCCCCCTGCCCTGGGCCAGGGTGGTAGCCCCATGAGCCCAGGACCCTGTGTGGGCTGTTCACTGCCGTATCCTCGGCACTTAGACCAGAGCCTGGCGCAGGGTGCGTGCTCGGTAACTAATTATCGAGTGAATGAACAAATGAATGAACGAATGAATCAGCACCTCCCAAGGACCTGCTGTGGGCCAGGCCCTGTGCTGGGCACCGGGCTGCAGAGACCAGCAGGCCTCTGCTCTCGAGGAGCTCACAGTCCAGTGTGGGGAAAACACTCACCCAGCTAAGCAGCGGCACCCAGCCTGCGATGAGGGCTCAGCGCAGGTACCGCCGCGGCGTCGAGCCCTGAGTGGGAGGGCTGAGTCAGAGGAGACCAAAGAGAACAGATGACATCCCAGCAGAACTCTGAAGGAAAAAGGGGTTGGCCAGGCAGAGGACGGAAGAGAATATTCTAGACAGGGAGAATAGCAGGAACAGCTTGGAGTCAGCGTGATTTGGGGAAAAGATAAGTAGTTGTATCAGCGCTTCTGAAAGCACATTAATTTACTCAGCAAATATTTACTTATCACTCACCGTGGGTCAAGTAGCGTGACGGATGCTGCAGATTAAGCAGGGACACTGTCACACGGCTCTTGTATCAGTTATCTATGGCTGCAGTGATGTCGGATAACAAGCATCCTCAAAGTGCAGCGGCTTAAACAGCAGCTGTTTCTTCTGCGTTGCTAGGCTGTGGCTAGCTGCCGATCTGAGCCAGGTTTCATCCAGGCTGGGCTCGCTCTTGTGTCCTTAGTCGCCGGGGGGCTGGCTGGTGGAGGGGGACCTTGGCTGGGTTGACTCAGTTTTGCTCCACGGAGCCGTCATCCCCCAAGAAGGCAGAGGAGCAAGAGAGAGCGCCAAGGCACACAGGACTCTGTGCTCCAGGGGACCCGCACGCTGTCACATCTGCTGCGTTCCGTCAGCCAACGCAGGTCCTGCGGCAGCTCAGATTCACGGGGTAGAGAAACAGATTCCACTTCTTAGTGGGAGGAGCTGAAAAGTTGCACCCGTGGTGTGTGGACGCGGGGAAGGAAGCAGAACTGGAGCCGCGGCTGCGCTCTGCATTCTGAAGTCGTGTTCCAGGATTTCGGTCTCCCACAGGCCAAGTCACCTGCTTCCATTTAAGCTGGGAAGCCCGAACGCCTCCTCCTAATAATTTCTCTTGTAAAAATATATTAATAAATCATTCATTCATTCGGTCAGTATTTGCACACCCACAGTTTGCAAATTGATAGCCAAAATCATCTCCTGATATAGATGAGCTTCAATTGCTGGAGGCTCTCAGGTATTCATCAGCATATAAACATCCAGGCCGGAGCAGCAGGCAACAACCACACAACGCCCCCTGCCTCCGCAACCTACTTCCTTCTTCCCCAAAGCCCTGCTCGGTCTCACAGGAGCCACCTGCCCCCTCTGCTGCCTGCCAGCAATTCTACATCAGCTTCTGTTGCATGATGCCTTTGCCTGTTTTCTGGAAGAAATGAAAAAAAAAAAAAAGATTTGTTCCCTCTCCTTGCCTTAATAGAGGGAAGCCCAGGCAGGCATGAAATTGGAATTGCTTTGCCCTATTAACGGCACAGTTGCTGGGCTCCGCTGACCCCTGAGGTGCATTAATATCTCAGCAGCAAGTGGACGAACCACAAAAAGTGGCAGGGGACACGCCCGGGGGGAGCCAGCCGGGAGGCTTGAGGGCTATCGAGGGTGGGGCAGCGGCCCGCCTTGGGCTTTGAATTTGCAGACTGGGAGCCCTGAGCAGGCTGGGGAGGGCGGTTTATTCAGCCAGGGATGGAGGGGTGGGGGTAGGGCGGGGGTGGAGGATGGGTAAAACAGGGCCCAGCCTGAGATGGGAGACGGGGCCTCGTTCATTCGTCCGCTTGCTCTTGCCCTCGTTTGACAAACTCTGAGCATCGCGCAGCCGGGCCTGCGCCAGGCAGAGGAAATGCAAAGCCAGGCGGGGCAGGCCCTGTCCCTGAGGAGCTCCCCGTCCATCAGCAATGACAGACCTGGGGCAAAGAGGACAGCAATTCCGCGCGATGAGTGTGGAGTCAAAGCATGAAGAGGACTCAGTCAGGGCCCAGCAGGGAGATCAGCGGAGGCTTCTAGAAAGCAGTGACAGTGCAGCCAGGCCTCGAAGGATGAGACGGGGCATCAAAGTCAACTCTGCCACCTTCGTGGTTTGGCCCCGGTTGGTTCAGGTGCCTTGACTGTCTCTCAGGCACCAGCCCAAATGCTGCAGGTCATGAAAGGCCATGAGCTCCGGTCCAGTTTGCATTGTCACTTGAGGGACATCTCATCTTTAAAAAAAGGTAGACTGGCTAGACACGTGGCTGCTGGTCCCAGCCAGACCACCCAGCTCCTGATCCCTCGGAAGCTGCATCTCTGCTGATTCTCTTCCCAACCACGAGTCCTGGTCCCTGTCTGCCCTCTGCAGATGCCCGGGTGGTGCTCCGGCCTTGCGGAGGTCCCTGGGCTGGCCAGATGCCCCTAGGCCAAGGTGCCCACTGACCCCTGCTGGCCTCAGGTGTGCCTGGCAGATGGGGAGACCACTGCTGGGCCACAAGGGAGCCACTATCCCCAACACCCACGGTATCAGCCCGGGCTCAGTCCCCCACCCCGGGCCAGTCGTGCCCACGGCCGCCACTTAGCATTCCCCGTGTGTGGCAGCTCCAAGAGGGGAGTCCTTTCACTGGCCTGGGCCCTTCGAGTGTGAACATCCGGGGTCCTCCCCAGCACTCAGGTCACAGGAAGCCAGGGAGGCCATGACTCTTCCCATTGCTGTCCCTTCCAGGGAGGAGGGCTGGCGCTGGCTCTGCTGGGGGTCCGTTTGGCTGGGAGCCTGCAAGAGGAGCAAGGTCTGTGGCCGTCATCTTCTCTTCAGCCTTGGGGTACCGTGCATGCTTCTGGGGCCCAGCACCCCACCCCGAGGGGAATCGCGCGCTCCTCTGGCCCCACTCACCCCTGCAGACAAGAGACGTTGATCCCTTTGTTTCTCCCTGGCTGGGGCTATGGGCCAAACAGGTGAGGATCCGGAGGACCTGTCCACCCGCAGGTGACTGTGACCCTGACAGCCAGCTCTGCCCTGGGCCACGGCCACCCTGCCTTCGGGGAGATGTGGAGCAATGAACTGTGCCTGCTACGCAGGAGACACCAGGTGCCCCCACGAGACAGCAACACGGGGTTTTCAGATCTGGTGTCCTGACCCCAGAAAAGCTGCAGGTTTTATCAAATGCACGACTGTACACAGAGCTGAGAAAACAAAAACGGACCCCTGGGCTCTGCCCCTGCCAGGGATGCTGGCAGCCCCAGGGGGACCCCCAAACTCGGGTTGTACCTTTCCCGGGGGAGGCAGGACAGGCCAGTGACAGGGTCTCAGTCCCCTGGGACCCCTATAGTGCCATGAAAGTTAAAGCTTAAAGAAGGGCAGAGAGAAGGCCGAGCGCCCAGCTCTGCGAATGGGATTGAGAGAGGGGCTGGGGAGAGGCAGGAGCGGAGGGAGAGAGGGCAGAGGGCAGTGAGCCGCGGAGATTGTCTCGGACTCAGGCTCAGGGATCCAGGGAGACAGGAAGCTCCTCTGAGGATGAGGGGACGGGAGGGAAGGGTCAGAAAAGAGGTCACTTGGGGAAGGGATCCTGGAAGAGACAGAAGGAGGCAAAGATCAGCACTGAACGAGGCGGAGAGAAAAGTGGAGAAGCAGGGGGTGGGCAGAAATGAGACACGAGCCAGAGGACAGGAGACACAGAGAGAGACAGAGACAGAGAGAGACAGGGGACAGAGGGACACAGACAGAGACACACAGAGACAGAGGACAGAGAGACTGAGACATGGAGAGAAAGAGAGACACACGGAGAGACACAGAGAGACAGAGACATAGAGACAGAGACACACAGAGAGAAAAGGACAGAGAGATAGAGAGACACAGAGGACAGAGACACAGAGAAGGACGGAGACACACACACAGAGACAGGTAGAGACAGAAGAAAGACAGAGACACACATAGAGAGACAGATGACTGATAGAGACACACAGAGAGAGACACAGGGAGAAAACAGAGACACAGAGAGACCAAGGGAGACAGACAGGGACAGAGACACACAGAGAGACAGAGATATACGGAGAGACAGAGCACAGAGACACAGAGACAGGAAGAGACAGAAGAGAGACAGAGACACACATAGAGAGACAGATGACCGATAGAGACACACAGAGAGAGACACAGGGAGAAAACAGAGACACAGAGAGACCAAGGGAGACAGACAGGGACAGAGACACACAGAGAGACAGAGATATACGGAGAGACAGAGCACAGAGACACAGAGAACAGAGAGACACACAGAGACAGGGAGAGACAGAAGAGAGACAGAGAAACACAGAGAGACAGAGGACAGAGAGAGACACACGCAGAGAGAAACGGGGAGGGAGGGGAGAGGGGACAAGAGGACAGGGGTGGGTGGGGAGGAGCAAGCCTGGAAGCAGGGTCCAGGCGGATGAGACACAGAGACACAGCAGGAGGAAGAGGGGACCCCGGAGCCCAGCCCGGGAGGTGGAGCCGCAGCCCAGACTAGAGGGGGAGTTTTCCAAGAAGCGTTGAAGCTGACGTGGCAGTGATTGCGCCCTTGGCGTCCTGTGGGAACGACAGCCCTGAGCGATGGCGGGAGGAAGAAGATGTGCAAAGCAGGTGCATTTTCTCCAAGGGGGCGGCAGGCCAAAATGGCGGCAGGCACAGCGGAGCCCCGGCCGCCAGCTGCCCCTGACCTTGGGCTGAGCGTGGAGCTGCCCCTGCCCTTCTGCCCTTCTCGGTTCCCCTCCTGTCCCAGGCAGACGCTGGCTCGCGGGGGCCCTGCAGTCGGGCTCCCTCACCTCTTATTCCACTGGGCCCGGAGATCCCTGAGCTGCGGGCGGAAGGCATTTGGGGGAGTCCCTTTCTAGACGGGCCCTCCCCTCCACCCTCTCAAACTCCACCTCCTGCGGGGACCTTCCTTTCCTGACCACAGGGACAGTCCTTCCTTAAATCCTTTAAATCCCAGGCTGAGGGGATGGTGGCTTCTCCGGCAAGAGGAGTGTGGCAGAGCGGCTGGGCTCAGGGATGCGGCCTATCAGCTCCGTCACGCGCCATCTCTGTGACTTCGGCACT
>CAUYSK010030008.1:0-29093 GCA_963575035.1 Avahi laniger
GAGTACTTTATGATGAACAGAAATGTATTGGCTCACGTTCTGGAAGCTGGGAAGTCTAAGACCGAGGGGCTGCATCTGGTGACAACCATCTCACTGCATCAGAACATGGCAGAAGGCGTCATGTGGAGGAAATGCAAGAGACAGACGGAGAGGACCAAACCTGTCCTTTTGTGAGGAACTCACTCCCATGATAATGAACCCGTTCCGGAGACGGCAGCATCATGGCACTCACAAGGGCAGTGCCCATGACCCAGACACCTCCCAGCATCGCCATAGTGGACATCAGGTCTCAAACACCCGCACTTTGGAGGACACACGCCAACACCAGCAGTGCCCGTGTGGAGGGTGTGCATGTGAGTGTGTACGTGTACATATGTGCAGACATGGGTCACTTACGACAGGGGTACGTTCTGAGCAACGCATCAACAGGCGATTTTGTCCTGAACGTACAGAGCGCGCTTACACAGACCGACACGGTGCAGCCTGCCACACACCCAGGCTGTGTGACGGAGCCCGGCCACAGAGCCGCACAGCGCGCTGCTGCGCCAGATGCCATGGGCTGAAAAGGTGACGTGCTGTGCTACGTCACTTCATCTGCTGTGTCACCAGACGGCAGGAATTTTTCAGCTTCAACGTAATCTTACGGAGCTGCCATCGTACATGTGGTCCGTCACTGACCGAAATGTCACCGTGTGGTGCGTGACTGTGTCCATGTGTCTGTGTGTGTATGTGAGTCTGTGTTCGTATGTGTGTATGTGCGTGCATGCGTGCATCTTCCCCTGGTGACCAGTGCTCAATAACTAGCAGTTAAAGTAAGCTAACGAAGGCAATGGGCTGCCCCCAGAGAGGCCCCAGCACGTTCACTCACGTGCTCATTCATTCGTCCACCCTGTGCCACGTATAATGTGAGAGTCTCACTCCCAACAGGACGTCTGCCCCCCACGACACACACATGCACCGTGATCACAATACTGAGACCTCTCCATTCCGGCTCATTCCCCTGGGCTCAGCCCTGTCTCCTTTGGGCTTTCCCCGGAGCCTGCACCACACGGGAGCGGGCAGAGCTAAGGGAGCACAGGATGCCTGGTTCTCGGCCTGGGTCCTGGACGAGCTCCCCTCAAGCTGATCCACGGATGGAGGTGTCTGAGGCCTGAGGCCGCCAGGTGGCGCTGCTGGCCTGGGAGAGGTCGAGATGCCTTTCCACTGCCCGCCAGGCCCCTCAGGGAGGTTGGCCCAGCTGGGCTACTTGGGAAGACCACGGGCGGGATCTGAAGCTTCCTGACCTGCCCGGGGGACAGGGGCACCTTCAATGCAGCCCCATCGTCTAGGTCTCTGCTCCCCCACCCGCCAGGTGGAGGGCTCCTGGGAAGTAGCCCCAGGCTCGGGAGAACATCTGCTCTCCTTATCACTTGAGTGGCTTGGGCAAGTCCTTTCACCTTTCTGACTCGGGGACAAGCAAGGGCATCTTTACCTGTACTTGCCCCAGGCCGGGCCCAGCACACACAGCAGACAAAGTGCGGATGGTCAGTGCCCGATAGTGCAACTGAGAGGCCTGGGTCCCCATCCTGCTGGGCCTCGGCCTCCTCACACCCCGCAAGGCCGCCTCCCTGCCATAGGCTGCTGTCCCTGGGAAGAGAAGCAGAGGCTGGACACTGAGCATGGGGCAGGGAAGGAGAGCTTGTGGTGGTGCATTCAAGGAGGGCTTCCAGGAGGAGGTGGCCTCCCAGGGGCCTCTTGGAGGAAGAGTAGGAGGTGACCATGTGAAGGGTGGGGGCAACAGCGTTGCAGGCAGGGGCCTCAGCGAGAGGGGTTGTTCAGAGGTAAGAAAATGTGTGGTCTTTCAAGATGGGGCCACCCCATGGTGTGTGGTGGGCCCCGAGACGGCCCTGTGCAAGGCTACTGGTGGCCAGAGTCTCTTGTCCTCAATGATAATAAGCCCAGCCTCTGCTCTTGGATGGTGGCCTGGGGTTCCTCAAGCAACGTCAGAGGCCGACTCAGCTCCCTGGGCATGAGTTCCCTGGGCCCTGTTTGTCAGGCAGGAGGGTGGCCAGAGCACCTGGGGGAGGACAAGGAAGCACTCAGTGGCCCAGGCCCTGTAGCTTGGCCCTCTGGACCCCCTTGGCCTCAGTTTCTCTGGAGTAGGGGGCTAAAGATTCCCATCGTGCCTCCCCGCTCAAAACCGCCCATGCCTGCAAGCTGTGTGTATGGGGGTGGGGCCGAGAGTCTGCCGGGAGGACCACTGTGTGGAGGGGACGCTGAGTGCCTGCCGCACAGGCAGCCCATGCTGGTCGAGCTCTAGCCACGAATCGGACGCCCAGCCAGGAGCCGCACACGCAGGAGAGCTCGCTCTGACCTCTCGACAAGGAATAGGAAGTGGTGTCATCATCCCCTCCTCCCGAGGAGGGGGCTGGGGCGCAGGGAGGTGAGCCCCGCTCTGCCTGGGTCACACAGCGGGAGAGTGGCAGAGCCCACCCTGTGGCCTCCTCTCCAGGCCCAGATGCAGATCACTGCCTTGCACAGCGAGTACAGGCTGGGGACAGTAAACGCCCTGCCTCGAGTCACCCGAGGAGGAGACGTAGAACTGGGACCAGAGCTGGCTCCTCCCGTGAGCCGTGCAGCGGCCTCTTGTCTCCATGATGCACGGGGCGATGGGCTCTGTGGGCAGCTGGGGGGACCCCGGGACTCTACCTTCTTCCAGATGCACAGGCTACGTTTGCAGGGATGAGGGGGGAGCTGAGAGCCCCCAAAGCCATCCACGGTCCCCAGCTTAAGAACCTCATTCATCATCTGAGAGCCCAGAGAAGTCAGCGGCCTGCCCTGGGCCACACAGCCTGGCAACCGAGCCTGCTGTGTGGGCAGGAGCGAGAAACAGGTCCAAGGGCTGGGGTGTTCTGACAAGCAGCGCTGCGCGTTTCCAACCACAGAGCTCTGGCGCCTGCGCCAAAGCCAGGCAGCGAAGGAGAGAGGGGACGGGTGTGAGCCACTCAGCAGTCCCTGGCCTCTCAGGCCCCACAGAGGGGACTGGCCCACCTGTAGGGACAGAGGGAGATTGTGCAGTAGACCCTGGCCTGACACTGGGCCATGTCACAGAGATGGAAACAGCGCCAGAATCCCAGAACACTGATTCTTCTAACCAGAATCTGACATCCTTTCTTCATTCCTCTTCCCCGAGACAGCTCCTGAGCCTCCCATTCGCCCACTGCCTTCGTCCCTTGCTCCGTGGCCTCTGTCCCCACCCAAGCCTCACACGGGAAGCCTCGAGCTGGGACGCTGGCCAACAACCCCTCACAGGGAGCGAGAGGTGAGGCCAGCCTGAGGGAAGAAGGTACATGGCCCACAGGTGTTGCCCAAACCCCAGAGACAGCTACACACATCCTCCCAGCTCAGATGTCTGGCCAGGGTGTGCCGAGCCCTTGCCGCTCCTGGGTCCCTCCTGGTGGCTGCCAGTGGCGCTTTGCAGGATCCCTGCTGAGATGGGGCTTGGGTGGGGCTGTGCTGCTGGGAGAGCATGACTCGGGCCTGGGACTGGCCCCAGGAGACGACGCTGGCCTCTCGGAGGGGAGCTGGGTGCAAGGAAGAGGGTTCAGACATCACACCTGGGAGCAGCCCAAGGGTCGGCAGGGCCACCCCTGCAGGGGAAGGACAGGCCACACGGCCCACCCTCAAATCTCACCTGAGCCCGTTGCTGGGCACACAGTGGGCTCTCTAGAAAGATCGAAGCCCAGGCCCAGCCCTTAGTTGCTGTGTGACCTTTGAGCAGGTAAGTTCACCTCTCTGAGCCTCAGCTGCCTCATCAGTACAACAGCCGCAACAAGTCCCACCTCTCCGGTTACTGCCATGAAATGCAGGGAGCGGACAAGGCATTCCTCTAACCACACATGCGGCCCACTGACCATGCAGCAAGCATTTATGGAGCACCTGCTGTGAGCTTTGGCATGGAATTGGTGGACACAGCAATGAACAGGATGCTATCTCTGCCCACATCTCCAATCCAATGTGGCGAGGTCTCGGCAGAGACCTGCCCCTGCCAGCGGGCTGGGAAGGCTTTCCAGAGGCAGTGACATTTCCCCGGGTTCTGAAGTGTGAGTAGGAGTTTGCATGTGGGGAAGCCAGCGAGGGCATCTCTGGCAGCAGACACCGTGGGGGCACGTGTGCAGGCCGTGCCGTGGGAAGTGCAGGGCTCAGAGGCCTGGCTGGCTGGCGAAGGAGCTCAGGCGGTCCCTTCCCCTCCCTGGGCCTCAGTTTCCTTGTCTATAAATAAGGATAAAAACACCCGAATGAGATAATGGCTGTGGGAAGCACAAGGCGAATGCTGATGTTCCCTATTTAATTTTCCATGTTCTTTTTAGAGGCCAGGGCTATTTCTGTCCACACATAGCTATTTCCAGGCCCAGAGCTCCTCTTTTCCCACAGAGGACAGAGCTGGGTGCCCCGGGCCATGCTGGAGGGCAGGGCAGGGGCACCTGGAGCAGAAAGTCTTGCTTCCTGTGGCCGCCCCACAAACCCCACGCTGGAGCTGCAGCAGGGCTTGGCCTGAGGATCCCCAGGCAGACAGTGCCGTTCCGAGCCTTTTGCAGATGAGGTGGACGAGGCCTGCTTGGTGACCACCCACACAGCAGCGTGACCTTCTACTGCCTGCCGCTGCCCGCCTGCCCCAGCTTGCAAGTCCTCCCATGTCCATGGCCACAGACTGGGGGCCCCGCGGCTCCTCCCTGGTCTCCTCCCAGCCTCCACCTTCACCCCCTTCCCATCCAGAGGATTGACTCCAGTGACACCTGGGATGACAGGTTGGGGGACAGGGTCTTGCATGACCCTGGGCGGCTGGCCCAGGCCGGGCTCCAGCCAGGTTCCCTGCCGCTGGCCCGGGATCTGGAGCACTCCGAGCCACCTCCCTCACTTCTGCAAAGGCCCTGTCCCCACGGTGTCTCTCTCCCTGAGACCCTGCCGAGGCCTGGCCTTCCCTGCCCTGTCCTGACACAGGGTGGGGTGGCAGGAAGGAACAGGAGCTGCTGGGCTAGGGCCAAGTGGGGACAGGGAAGAGCCTCTGGCCAAGGGGAAGACTGAGAGGGAGAGACAGGAAGAGACAGACAACACAGATCTCGTCCCAAGGCCGTCCCCAGCTATGGGTGGGTGCAGCTGTCCCTGGCGCTCTCGGGGTGCTGAGTCAGCAGCAGCTCCATCTATTACTGATGTCTGCCTCGGGCAGGAGCCACGGCGGGGGTCACGGGTCCCCACTCGGAACTCTGCTGTCTAGATCCCCTGAGTCCTGACACCCTGGTCTCCTGGAACATAAAAGCCTTAGCGTTCAGGAACCTTCAGATCCAGGAGTGCTGAGACCTTAGAACCACAGCACTTGTGAATTCTAGAAACACAGGCAGGAAGGTCACCTGCAGGATGTCTCCTCTCTCACACAGCCTGTAGGGACCTCACGGTGGTCCCCAGAAAATCCCTCCTCAGCACCCAGCCAGTCTCACCTGCTGCCCAGCCCCAAGCAGCCCATCCCTCCTGCAAGGCCCAGGCCAAAGCCACCACCTCCTCCAGGAGGCCCACCTGTCCTCCCCAGCCCAGCCTGACTCCCAGGGGGCAGGGTTGACCCTGGGGAGGCCAAAGCCACCAAATCAGCCCTGGAACGGTGAGAGGTGTGGAAGAGAATGGAGCTTGGACCCATTCTGGAGTTCAAATCCCAGCTCCAACCCAAATGGCTCTGGGCAGGTCACCTCACCTGTCTGCTTCAATGGCCTTACCTGACCATTCACAATGGCCAAAAAGTGGAAATAGCTCAAATGTTCACCAACAGATGAACAGATGAACAACCCATCAATGGACTCAGCCATAAAAAGGAGTGAAGCACTGACACAGGCTACAAATACCACGCCAAGTGGAAGACGCCAGACACGAAGGGCCACATGTGGCCCATTCCACTTCCCTGAGCTCCCCAGCACACGCAGCCCGCAGACAGAACAGACTGGTGACCGCCAGGGGCTGGGGGAAGGGCAGGACGAGGAGTGACTGCTGTGGGTAGCAGGTTTGTTTGTTTGTTTCTTTCTTTCTTTCGAGAGAGGGTCTCACTCTGTCACCCACGCTGGAGTGAAGTGGTGTGATCATAGCTCACTGAGCCTTCAACTCCTGGGCTCTGGCGATCCACCTGTCTCACCTCCCCAGTAGCTGGGACTACAGGCTCACACCACTATGCCCAGCTAACTTTTCTTATTTTTTTGTAGAGTTGGGGTGTCACTCTTGCTCAGGCTGGTCTTGAACCCTTGGCCTCAAGTGATCCTCCCTCCTCAGCCTCCCAAAGTACTGGAATTACAGGTGTGAGCCACTGCATCCCGCCAGTACAGGGTTTCTTCAGGGGATGATGGAAATGTTCTGGAACTAGAGAGGGTGGTTGCAAAACATTGTCAATATACTGAATGCCACCAAAGTGTTCACTTTAAAATGGTTAATTTTATGCCATGTGAATTTCACCTCAAAAAAAGCTAGTAAAAATGTCCTTATCTGAAACACAGGGATAACACCCCACGGAGCTGTTGTGATGATTAACCAACGGTACTATTGGAGAGGGAAATTGCCCTGCACCCACTCCTGACCTCCTGGGGAGACTGGCCAGCAGACTCCAACGGCTGTCATTCCACTGGGAACTCCAAAGCCACGTGCTGGGCTGGGGGTGCCCCAGAGATCTGCCTGCAGCAGGGCCTGGGTATTGCCGGAGGTCACAGCTCCCATGCCAGCCTGAGCTTGGGCCACCATCTGCGTGGCCTGTACCTGTGGGAAGGGGCCAGCTACAGGCTCCCAGGGACTGTCACAGGGGTTCTGCCCCACTTCCGCCCCATGACGGCAGCACCTTGGCTGGCCACTGGCCCCAGAAAAGCTTGTATTGGTTTCCTATGACTGCTTTAACAAGTGTCAGAAACTTACATTTATCCTCTTATGGTCCTGAGGGCCGGAAGCTCTAAGCCCAGGCTGTCGGCAAGGCTGGTCCCTCTGGAAGCTCCAGGGGAGAATCTGTTTCCCTGCCTCCCAACTCCTGGAGACCCCTGGACCTCACAGCTGTAGGGGTGCCCAGGGCCTTGGGGTGGCGCAGGGCCACTGGGACCCATTGGGGGTGGGCGTCTGGGTGCCCCCAGTGAGGAAGCGGGGAGTCTCAGCCACTGGGTCCACACTCACCCTGGGCCTACCAGCCCCGCGTCTCCCCAGGTGTGCCTACCTGGCACTCCTAGCCCTGCTCTCCCACTACAGGCTCCCGGCCATCAGCCTCCCTGGATGCTCCTTCATCCCTTGGTGTCCATGAGCATCTACACTGTGCGGGGGAGAACAGCGGCCCACCTGGCGGTTGGCTTCTCCCACCTCCCTCCCATTCTAGGCAAGACTAGTTCTACCTGACCCCAGGGCCCCGCTGCCCCTCTCAGGGGGCCTTCCACCTCCTCCCCCAGCTCTGCCCCTCACACACCCAGTCCAGCTTCCGCAGCAGCTGTGGCAGGCTGGCCCGTACCCGGACTGTCCTGGCCCTGCATGCCGCCCTGCCTCAGATCTCCGTGCCCTCTGCCTGCAGTGCCCCATCTGGGTGCCCATGAGTCCTTGGACCCGCCACGTCCTGCTCCCTCCTCTGCCTCTCCCATCAGACTGACACCCACTCTGAGTCCCAGTGCGGGGCACCGGGCCTGGCACCCAGCAGCCCCCAAGGACGTCCACCAGGTGGACCTAAGCCATGTCCCTGGACATCGCCCCGCCCGCCCCCACCCTGGCACCCTCGGCCCAGGCTTGGCAAAAGCTCCTTGTCCTCTGAGGACTCAGCCGTACCAACCACTCAAATAAATTAATGTTTCCATCTCCGCTGACTCACGGATGAGAACATCAGGGCTCCTGCCAATGGCCGCCCACCCTGGGCCGGCCAGAGATCGGCCCTGTGCCCTGTGGGGACGTGCCATGAGCCTGAGAAGCTGCCAACATCCCCTCAATCCCCCAAGTCCAGGTCGTTCCACAGGGAGTGTAGGGTCTGGATTTCTCTGCCGCCGCAGCCTGTGGAGCCCTGTGCAGAGGGGAGCGCCGGGGCCCAGGTTCGCTGGGGCTCTGACACCGCAGGAGGGTGCGACCGCCCTGCACTGGCGCCTGCGGCTGCCCCACCCACACTCAGACTTCTGAGCCTGGGGGACCTCAAGGACCAGAGGGGCTTCTCAACTGGGAACAGCCTTGGGAGCAGCCCCCAAGCCAAGGGGACTCAGGGACCCTGTGGCCCCCACGGGGGCATTTCACAGAGCGGAAGACTGAGGCCCACACAGGGAACACAAGGGAGAGGCAGAACAAGACTCTCCCTGGTCCTGGACACCCCCTTTACCCCTTTGCCCCCATCCCGGCAGCCTCTGGTTGGGTGGGCCCAGGTCTGCAGTCCTCTTGGGCCTAGAGGGGCGTGGAGAGCCCCGCTGTGCCCAGCCAGCCTGCAGTTCAGACGCTGCTCAGGGATCTTGGCTGTGACCACACCGAGCCTCCATTTCCTCCTCTGCAAAAGGGGAGGCATCACCTTCCACGCAGGACCCCAAGGCTAGCCAGGGCTGGACTCCGCTTCAGCAGGAGCCTCCCTCAGCTGGACGGAGAGGCAGGGAGACGGCCCCTGCTCTGACGGTTCCCAGAGCCCCCCTAGATGGAGGAGGGAGGAAGGTCACACCACCCAGGCCACCCTAGCCAGGGCTCAGAGACTCTGCCCCCAACTTACCCCCTGGGTCTTCCAGAACATTTTGCAGAATAAAAACTGAATTTTAAAAAAATGAATTATAGTCTATGAAAATCTATTTGGGATATGCTCTCATTTTTAACAAGTATTTAAGATCTACAATAGCGCACCACGTCTGGAAATGTTTGACAGTGTTATTTTTAGCAAACATTTCATATTATTGCCTTTTGAATTAAAGGCTCCTGAACATTCAGCAGAGGAGGTGGCACAGAATGAGAGGGCAGGGAGGGTGTCTCTCTTCCAACGGAGGTGTGACTAAGGCACGAATTTACAAACAGAGCCAGGATGGGAGAGTCTGGCAGTGGGGAGCGATGTTATCAGTGAAGATTAATTACAGATCTCACCATTGTTCCTCCTTATCGCTGACACTCCTCACCTCTGCTCTGCCCGGGCAAGCCCCACTGGGACAGACTGGGGGCGGGGGGATGTTTTCTAGTTTACAGTGGAAAGGACACCCCGGGCCTCACGAAATCCAGCCAAAGCCCAGGATGGATGTTTTGGCCTGGGAATGCCTGCTCTTGGGCTAAGCATTGCCCTCTGCTTACAACATAGAATATTCCGGAGGACCACAGGGGCCTCAGCACCCCAGCAATAGCGCCATGAGGTCCAAGAGGGCTGAGGCTAGAGCCCTGACTGCACATCACTGGTCTTGATCAGGCCATGGCCTCAGCAGTGTGAGCCAAATCCAGAGCCCTGCTCTTCCATCGCAACCAAGCTTGCCCTGCCGTGTGACGCGGGTGAGCTGGACATCCCCTCCAGGACCGGGTTGAGAGGGTGGCCTCGGGCACGCATGTCGGAGTGAGCTACCGGCAGCAGGGATTTAGGCCCGTTCCTGTCTGGCTGGGGTCAGCCCAGGAGGGGCAGGGGCTGCCTGTCGGATGTGTTTCTTCCAGACCCCCACACCCATGGTGGACTCCGGTCACTGCCCACTCTGCACCGGGCCTGGCCTGCTGTCTCTCTGCCTCGCCCCCTTTCCCTGGAGAGCTCTTACCCACCCTTCAACATGAGCTTGGCGCCATGTCGTCTGGGAAGCCTTCTCCAGCTTCGGCCTCGCCAAGCAAAGGTGGCTCCGTGCTCCAAGCTCCCGTGGCACCTGTCCTCACCTCCGTTACAACTTTGGAGTCACCATCCAAGTTCACACCCATCTTTCCCAGGGCCCCGTGAGCTCTGGCATGTCTCCTTCCCCTGCACCTGGTCCAGGAGCCCTGCGGGGGAGCTACGCCATGAATGCTCAAGGACCTAATGTGGAAGTCACTGGTGTGGGCTCCTGGGAAGAGGTGAGACAGGAGGCGAATGGGGTCAGGAGATGGACAGTGAGGACACCATTCACACGCTGATCTGTGTCTTCTTCCGACACTGTAGATGGGGGAAACTGAGGCTCCGAGAGGTGAGAAGACCTGCTCCAAGGCCCACCAGGCATCAGTGGTCCCACCCGCCGTGGACCTCAGGGCGCCTCCTCTGACCCCACTTCTCAGCACCAAGCTGAGGAGAAGCTTGACACACAACTTGGCCAAGGACCGTCGCCCACCTGCATCCCACCGCCAGCCCCAACCTTGGTCTCCGGGCCCGGCAGCTGGCATGAGCGCTTGGGTACACAAGTGACATGGGCACTTGCTGCACACCTACAAGCTTCCTGGCTCCCCTAAACAACCTCTCAGCTGCGTCTGCCCACATCCTGGCCCAGGTGTGTGCGGAGGATGGGACTGGGGAGGGAGCCTCGGGAATTTGCTGATCGGCCGGGGTCAGGGGCCGGGACAGTGGAAAGGGTGCAGGCCGTGAGTAGGGACGCGCACTGTGATCCCCATGTCCAGATACTTGCCGGCAGGAGGTTAAAAACATGGGTGAGAAGACAACACCAGAGTGTGACTGACCCCGCTCCTCCAGGTCCCAGGCAGGGGCGTACCTGTGGGGGCGAAGATCTGGCTTCTGGTCTGATATGAGCCAGCTAGGGATGATTAACAAGATACTGAGCTTCAGAGAGTGCCCCTACGCAGTTACTTACTGAGCACTGACCCTGCGCACACATTGAGCCTCGACCCTGATCACAGGCTGAGCCCTGATCCTTGTCACACACTGAGCCCTGCTCTCACTCGTAGTCTGAGCCCTTACCCTGGTCACAGGCTGAACCCTGAGCCTATCCACAGTCTCCTCTAGAGGCCTTTGTTTGGTTAGTGCCTGTGTTCAACCAGTCCCTGAGCGGGAGTTCCAGCTCCGTGACCTCCGGGCCCCAACTCCTGCCCTCAAGGATGCCAGAGCTGTGTCCCTGTCTGGGAGCTGGGCCATCCCTGGAACCCAAGCCTGCAGGTCGGAGGGGCTCCCTAAGGGTTTGAGCTCCTGCGAGGTTGGACCAGACAGCCTGGCAGAGCCTGGTGCGGGGTGGAGAGCACCACGTCTGCCTCCCTGGCACCTGGCAGAAGGTTGGTACAGGAGAGGCTCAGAGCTGAGGGAGGTCACTTCCCTGCGAATATCCCCTGGGTTCCTGCTGCTGGCCAGGACGTGAAAGACTCCTGAGGAGGAGATGGATGTGACCAGCTGCCTGCCTGGGGTGCTGTCGCTTCCAGGCTGTGGCACGCGCAGCAGGTGTTGGCTGTGTGTGATACTGGGCATTCCAGCCGGTCGGAGGAGTCAGCCAGGCCAAGCATGCGAGAGCAGTGCAGGCAGAAGGGTGGAGGGAAGCAGGACCCCAGCAGTCCCTGGGAGCGCCAGGAGGACCCGAGGCTCATGAGGCTGGGACCGGAGAGGGGCACGGCGACGGTACTTTGGCAGGGCCTGGGACTGGTGTGGCAGGGGATAGGGCACGAGCTGAGCCCCGGGCCCCTGGCTGGGAGGCTGGGAAGACAGTGGAGATGGACGACTAGCAGAGGGTATGTGCCTGTGTACACAGCATGCGCACGCGCACACAGACACACACACACACACACACACACACACACACACACACACAGTGTCAGCCCCTGGGCAGGTCCCTCGCCAACTTCCTAACTTCCCTTCTCCTCCACCCTGCCAAGGCACCTTCCCCAGGCCTCCCACCCCAAGCTTTTGCCTCCCTTTCTACCCATGTAAATCCCCCCAACTGCCCAGCCCTCCTCCTCCAGGAAGTCCTTCCTGCCTATCCCTGCTCAGCCAGGCTCCCTGTTATGGCAGAGGCTGGGGTGCAGTGACAGCTCCTCCTCCCCAGCATCTGTCCAGCACCCTCTGCAGCCATGCAAGGCCCAGGGGCACATGATATGTGGACACTTGGGGGGTGGGTGATGTCCTACCACACATGCATTTCCTCGTCTAACTCCCACACACCTGGGGGTAAGTGCTGGGGTGTTCCATTCTGCGGTTAGGAAACTGAGGCAGGAGGCCAAGAAACTTACCCTCAGTCACAAAAGAAACTTCTGTATCTAAGAAAGACCAAAGTCTCCCCCAGGTCTCTGTAAACCTCTTTGGGGTTTGGCTGCTTCTGCCATGGAATTGGGCTGGTTCACGGCCTGCCTGGGTCTCACTCACCCACCCCCCTCTGCAGCCTTGCACATCACCCCAGCTTTCTCTCTGGCCCCTTCCCTCCTCCCTCCCTCTGGCCTGTGCTCTCTCGTGCTCCTGTCCTTCTTGAATGCAAAGACATGAACTTGCTTCCCACCCACCCTGGCCCCCTCTGTTCACTTCGAGGCCCCACCTCAATTTATCTAGATCTTTCTTCTTTGGTCAAGTGCTGTCACCTATAATCTCTGCAGTGACCTCCAGTAGTTGCAAAGACTGGAAAGAATGGGAAAAGGTAACACCTGGGGCATGGGAGCCCAGCCCTCCCCCCTCTACTCCCACCAGCTGCACCCCTTGTCCCCACCACTGCCTGCGCCCTCCGACCCAGGCTCCAGCCCCTCTGCCTGTCCTGCTGGTCGCCCTGAGGCTCCTGAGGGTCCTGATGCTGCTGCGGGATCAGGTGCTGGCCCAGTGCCCACCTCCCGCCCCCTTCCTCTCCCAGATCCCGTCCTTCCTCCCCACGCCCTGGCATGCCCACCCTGGTCCTGGCCACACAGTCCCTGTGCATGGATCCAGGACCTAAAACCTGTAGGCTGAGCTAGTCGGCTCTGCAGAGGTCCGCCCAGCAGGCAGGCTGGACTCAGGTCCCCTGAGACAGCGAGGGAAAATGAAGCTCAGAGGGTGAGCGAGTGCCCCGCCACACGGCGCAGGAGGAAATTCCCACAGGGCTCCTCGCTCTTACCTAAACCCCCAGCCGTTCTACCACTGGGCCTGGGATGACTTGGGGGATCCTCTGCCTTGGGGTCAAACACTGCTCATGCAGATTAGGCAAACATCATTCCACTGGGTGATGAATTCAACCTCTTCCACTTTCTTTTCCCAAAAGCACAATAGATAGCCCAGGATAAGGGAGTAAGAATGGAATAAAGTCTGATATATTTGAAATCGGAAGCAGGGCTAGGGTATGGGATGAGGGCAGTGGGGAGTGTGAGGACACAGCAGGGACGCATCAGGGTCTGCCAGAGTGCAGCCGAGTGCGTGAGCCGGACACCAGGGCGTGGGAGGGCAGCGGAGCAGGAATCTGGAACCTCCCGGGGACAGGGAGCCCTGAACAATCACCCAGCCCTGCAGGCTCCCTCCACCCTCCTGTAGCTGTGCCCTCTCCAGGCCACCGGCTGCCCAGGGCAGAACCTAGTTCTGGTCCTGCCCCCACCACACCATGTAGGGCCGGCAAATGACGCCCCCAGCTTAATTCTCAATTAATAAGCGGACGAAAGAGTGAAGCATATGGGAAGGCCAACGCCGCCTGATTCCTCAGTCAGTGAGGGCCAGAGGGGGAGCTCTAGCTTACGTGCATCTTGGGCTCCTTCTCTGTCCTCCCCAGAACTGAGCTAGGACCCACCTGGCAGCCGCCCTGAGGCCACCCTGTGACTGTGCCCAGAGGAACAGGGTGGAGGGGGCACCGCCAGGGGAACAGAGCGAGCGTGGGACCCCCTCCCTCTGCTGTTCGCCCTCTAACGCCAGCCATGGCGCTCTGACCGAAGAGGGCCACAGTTTGCGTTTATTAGTATCATCCATTTATCTGACTAGTGTCTGTCTCCAGACTGTCACCCCATGAGGGCAGGGGTTTGTTCCCAGCTGCACCCCCTGTCCCTAGCATAGCGGCTGGCACGGACGTGGTCAGTGCTCAGTGACTACCTCGAGAAGGGAGGAGAGGGGGGTGCCCTGGTGCCAGCACTGTGGCCGGCTGACAGGCCTGGGGACGTATTCTGAAGGAGGATGCACAGGGAGCATGAGGGAGGCAACTTCCAGCTCGGGGCAGAGTCTGAGCCCTGGGAGCAGAACTCAGCTCTGGTGAGGGGCCATGCACCAGAGACGAGGCGCTGGGGCCTGGAACTTTCCCAATGGGGACCTCAGCGCTCCTTCATGGTCCTGTGTGCGCACACGGAGGCTAGCTGGAATCTCACCCTGGCCCCATGAGGGAGGCACCCCAGGGCCCCCATTTTTCAGAGGAGTGGCGGGAGCTCTGAGAGGTGCAGCCCTCACCCAGACCACACAGCTGGGAGTCACTCCTCAACCCATCCCTGCTGCCAAGTCCTGGAGCCTGCAGCCTGCTCATGTGCTCCCCGAGAGCTTGGCTATCTTGTGGGGCAACCCTGGCATGCCCCAGACCCAGTGCTGTGGGGAGCTCCTCAGGGGCCCCAGGCAGGGTGCTGGCCCTCCCTGTCCCAGAGGCCCTCGCCTCCTGCAGCTGCTGGGGCCGCCCTGGCCAAGTGCCCACCAAAGTGTGAAGTGCTTCCCGAGGGTGTCCCCGGGGAAGCCCCCGCCAGACGCCTGCTGTGGAGCTCATCAAGGAGGAGGCCTTCCTTCCGGGCTCATCCACCAGCCGTCAGGGTCAGGCCTCAGGTCACCCTCCAGCTGGGACAGGAAGCCTGACATTAGTCTGGAGTGGGGGTGGGGAGGGGCTGGAGGCTGACCTAGCAGGCTGGGGACCCAGCTGGCTGAGCCGACACGGACAGGGTCAGGCACCATGCTCAGGCAGTTCCACAGCTCTGTGACCCCCGATCAGAGACTCAGCAGAGCCCAACCTGGCCTTCACCCACTGTGTGAGCTGGGAGGGGTCATTCCTATATGTCCCACCTGGGCTGGCACCTGAGGGGAGCACTCAGAACCCTGCCACAGCTCCAGGCCAGCCACCATCATTGTCCCCTGGAAAATGGCCCCCCACTGGCCTCCATACCTCTCCTCCGGCCACCACAGCCCGACATCCCCACCTGTGTTATCCAAGATTGCACCCACCACTGTCTTCCGAGCACTTGAAATGGCAGCTAGTCTGAATTGAGATGTGCGTAAATGTAGAATACGCACCTGATTTTGAAGACCTAGTATGAGAAAGATAATGTAAAAATCTCATTAATAATTTATTATACTAATGGCTTGTTAAGATAATATTTTGGGTATATTAGGTTAAATAAAATATATTATTAAAATAAATTGCATTAAAATCTTTTTCCCTTTTTCTAGCTTGGCTAGGAATTTAAAATTGCTTATGTGGCTGGCATTGGAGTTCTATTGAAGAGTGTTATCAGTGTGCCAACAGGGAGCTTCTCCAGTCTAGGTCAGACCCAGCCCTCCCTCACTTAGGCCCTTCGGTGGCTCCCCTTCCCCTGGGGAGAAAGTTCCCCATGCCAGTGTGGACATCTGTGACTCAGCCTCACCTCTCGCCACCAACCCCACCTTCTGGCCACCCCAACTGTGCCAAGTTTCCTCCCACCCCTGGGATCTTCCCTAATCTCTGCTTCCCTTCTGTCTGCAGATGTCCTCTGGGCTTTTGTGACTCCCTGGAGTGTCACCCCTTCTTCAGTGCATATCTGCCCACCTCTCCTACCCCCGAGGGCTTGGGCTCCAAGAGGTGGGGTACTGTGCCAGGGTCAGGAGGTTGAATAACTTACCTCTGAGCTTCAGTTTGCTCATCTGTAAAACGGGAGCAATACTGATGGACCCTATTTCACAAGCTGGTGGTGCAGCCCAAGAGAGAGCATCTAAAGAGAGCTCACACGGGGTTTGGCACACAGTAGGTGCTTGGGAACCTCTGACTGGAGGAATAACCGTGTAAGGTCACCAAGCCAGCCACCCTCCTGAATGGCACCAGCCCCGTGCTGGGCCAAAAGGTGAGTGAGCAGATCCTGCCTGGTGCCTCCCAGGTGCTGAGAGGTCTCCTTCACCCAGGGCAGGGCTGGCCTTTGGACCAAGCCCAGCCAGCCACCTACTTGTGTGACTGTGAGCCAAGAATGGTTTTTCAAGTTTTAAATGGTTGAAAAAAAAATCTAAAGAAGTAGAATATTTCATGACATATGAAAATTACCTGAAATTTGACTTTCAGCATCCAAGAAACAAGTTTTATTGGGACACAACCACGCCCGTTCCTTTACATACTGTCTAAGGCTACATTCAAGCTGCAACTGCAAATTTGAGTCATCGCAACAGAGACCTTATTGGCCTGCAGAGAAGAAAATATTTACTCTCTGGTCCCTTCCAGAAAGAGTTTGCCAACCCCCACCTTAGGTTATCCTCACAGCCCTTGGGCAGGTGTTGTTAGATAATGGGGACAGAGGCACAGAGGAGGCAAGTGAGTCCCCTAAGGGCCCAGCCATTGGCCAAGCACGTAACCATCATGGTCCATGGTGCCCAATCTCACCCCAGGACCCAGGAGTCAACTATGACTCCCTCTTTTCCCTGGCCTACCTGACGTGGAGCATTGTTGCTGTTTTTGTTTTGTCGAGGTTGTGATGTGTTTTTAATATTAACATGACTGCCCATACTTACTGCAGGGCATCTGCCAGGCTCTGCACAGAGCTTCATACACATGAATCCGAATGACCCTAACACCCCCTGCAGTCTGCACAGGCTGCCATAGCAAGTGCCATGCACTGGGCCGCTTAAACAATAGACTTTTATTGTCTCTTGGCTCTGGAGGCCACAAGTCAGAGACCCAGCTGTCAGCAGCGTTGGCTCCTTCTAGGGCTGTGAAGGAAGGGTCTGTTCCGGGCCTCTCGGCTTGTGGATGGCCGTCTTCGTCTGCACGTGGTGCTCTCCCTGTGTGCGTGTCTGCCTCCAAATTTCCCTTTCTCATAAGGACACCAGTCATATTGGACCGGGGCCCACAATGATTCAGACCTCAATTCACTTGATTTCCTCTAAATCTAAAGACTCTATTTCCCCTAAAGACTCTTATCTCCAAACAAGGTCACATTCTAAGTTATTAGGGAAATTAGGACTTCAACATATGAATTTGGGGTGTCACAATTCACCCATAACACCCCGAGAGGGAAGACTCACCACATCATCTCACGAGTGAAGTGCCCGAGACCCAGGAGGTTGAGTGGAGGACTGTGTCCCACCAGGGGCTGTCATGCTACTTGGAGAGAGGGAGTCTCCGGGAGAAGGTGGATCCCGGCCTAGTGGGGTGACCAAGTTCACCAGCGCGGTTGTTGCAGCCAAATTTCAAAATCTAGGCCCTTGCAACAGCCTCCTCCTCCTCCTCTTCCTCCTCCTTGACTAATTGGCCTCGGGTGCCCACGGGGGTATCGATGTTTCTTCTCTGGGTCCCACCCTGTCTGGGGAGCAGCGCTGGCATCCTCCAGCCCGGCCACCCCACCCGGGTGCTACTTTCCTGTCAGCACATTCTCAGCTCGGCCCTCCTGTTGTCCAGCTGCGTGACTGCATAGGCATCTGCTCTCAGTGTGCCCATCTGTCAAACGGGCATGATGAGGGCAGAGTTGGAACCACTTGGAACAGGAAACCTGGAGTGAGTGACACACTGGGTACTTGAAGAGGTTTGCAGGGAGTGAGCCTCCAGAAACACCAATTCGCTGAGCTCCGGCCAGGGTCTGGCAATTTTGGAAGGCCTCTTTAACACTTAGAAAAGCCCGGCGGACCCGACTATCTCTGCAGAGACGAAGCAGGAACTCAGATAGGGCCCGATGGCAGGGGCAGGGGCTCAGGGATGGACCTCGGGCTGGCCCGGCCCAAAGGTCCTCCCCTCCTCCAACCCTCCTCGTTCCCCAGGCCCTCCCTGGCCTCCAAGTCCCAACCATGGCATCACCTCCCCCGGGAAGCTGTCCCCAGCGAGGCTTTCTCAGTGTCTGTGTTTTGAGCTAATCCAAGTGTGACTTTGCTTGGAGTTGTGGTGGAGACTGGAATGCCTTTGGGAAGGAGGCTGAATTTCGGTTTAATTTGGAGGCAGCTGGGCCGGGCAGGGCAGGAGAAGGAATAGCGTGTGCAAAGAGGTGAGAATGCTCTCTGGAACCCCCACTCCCAGCATCCCTTTCCACTCCCACCCTCCCAGGGCGCTGGCCAGCCTTGAGCAGATCTCCAGGCCTTGTTATTTTTGCACATGCTGTTCCTTCTGCTGGAATGCTTTTTCCATCTTCCATTAACAGCAACCCTGGCCCTCCCAGAATAGGCCAATCCTGGGGTGGGGAGGAGTGTGTCTAGGATCTGTGGAGCCCATGGGAGGGGAATCCTTGGCCAATGGCGGGTCCCACACTGTGCCACATGAGTCAGGGCCACACATGTCATGCTCAGACCCAGGCGTGGCAAGCCCTGGGCAGCTTGCTTAGCCCCTTGGCCTTGGTTTCAGTCTGGGAAGTCAGGTGGCAGTGGCTCTGTTGTGGGGTGCTACTGGGGTTGTGTCTGGGGACTCAGGACCAGGGCTGGTGCTGGTTTCTTATTGGTTTTTTTCTTCATTCTTCAGCATTCAGCAACGAGGGCCTGCCACGTGCTGACACAAGAGCCCTTGCTCGCCCCAAGAGCTCAGAGTAGGAGCCTGCGCTGTGGTCACTGAGGACGTGGAGGCCATGCTGGGTGATCCAGGCAGAATGCTCAAATTTCCCCACTGGCTTCAAGGAATCTGAGAAGCTTTTGGAGGGGCTTGAGTCTCAGGGATGCGACAGCCTTGGGAGTGAAGAGTTTGTGTCTTGTCCCTGCCGTCTCCACTGTCCCTCCCCAGGCCCTGCGGTGGAGGCGCTCCATTCCCTCTTGCAGACAGGAGGTGAAGCTGGAGGCAGAAGGCCGCAGCCCAGCGTGTGGGTGTGGCCTCGGCTCCTCTGGCCCACTGCTGGCAGAGTCCTGGGAAGGGGCAGAGTGTCCTTGAAAGGCCTCCAGGGAAAAGCAGAGACCTTATTCTGGCGACCCCAGGATTGTCACCAGCTCTGGAGGCAGAGAAGTGTTCCGGAGTGGCCTGAATGAGGTATCAGGAGGACCCCCACCCCTACCCCACCACCGTGGCACCAACCCGACCTTCACAGATCCTCCCGGTGTGGGGGCACTTCACACAGAGTCACTCATCAGTCCTCCAAGGGCCCTCGAGGGAGGTTCTGTCGGAGGCCTGTCTTACGGGGGAAAACATGCCATAGCCAGGATTCCAACCTGGCCCTCCAGTGTCTGAGTCAGGCCCCTACCCCCACCAACACACCTGCTCTGGGTGAAGGGTGCGGAGAGCCAGGTAGACTCCTGGTCAAGACGTGTGAGGTCCAGAGAGGCGGAAGGGCCAAGATAGACTGTGTCCAAAGCTTGCACAGCTTCTGGTGGCTTCGCTGAGGGGATCCGGGAGCCCGGGACCAGGGTTCTGGTCCTGCCTCTGCCATGGCAGTCAGCAAGCTTCTGTGTGGTCAGACCAGAGGGCACTGGGTGGGCAGAGCAGCCATGTTCAGCGTGTGTACCTGGAGGGTGAGATTTGTTCATCGCTGGACTCCCGTGGACCGTCTATGAATGGGTGCTGGGACGGGGTGAATAACCTTGGGGCTCAGCACAGTATCATTGCAAGAGCCGCTGGGAAGGGAGAGTTGAGCATTCAGGGTTCTCCCAACAGAGGCATCTGCGCACCTCCTCGGTGCTCCGAGTGTGGCTGGAAGCTCAGGAGCCTTCCACGTGGCCCTGACCCCAGGACCCGCCCAGTCAGTGGGGCCCATGTTTTGGGCCCGACAGACCCATAGGAGAGGGGCAAAAGGCAGAAGGGAGGAGTCCCCTCAAGGGGTACTTGGAGACTTGCTCCAGGCCCCAGGGCCGCTGCTGGGCCTGAGGGCTCAGGGCACTCTGCACGGAGGAGGAGCATGGGCCTGCCAACAGGAGAACGGAAGGGAGGTGACCTTGGCTTTAGGGCCAGCTGCTGGGGTCCAGGCAGTGACAGCAGGAACGGGGGCCTTGGTCCTGCACCTGGCCCGTTCCTGTCTCCCCAGCCCAGGCTGACTCCCCCAGGGAGGCATGAGTAACGGGGTTGGCGTCGAGGAAAGGGGCCGGGGACAGAAAGCAAAGCATGGCGCCTGTGCAAACTCTCAGATGAGCCTGGGCTGGGGCCTGGGAGACGGAGAGACGCCACATGAGGAGGGAGAAGACAGGTGTGTGTGTCCCTGTGCCTCGATGGGAAGTGGAGCACAGCCAGTGGGGCGGGATCCACGCAGGCGAGTGCGTGCGACGACTGCCGATGTATGCGTGTGGGTGTGTACACGTTTTTGCACGCACACGTGTATGAGCATGTCTGAGGCAAAGCGTGGGCGTGAATGTGTGCTCTCGAATCCCCATCTTGTGCCCTGGGGGCAAGTCCCTCTTACTGGTGCCAAAGAATCGAATGCTCACAACAATCTGTATCAGAGCCAAGTGACATACACAAGGAGAAAATGAGGCACAGAAAGCAGAAGCAGGTTGTGTAGTCTTACAGCTCACGGAGTGTCGAGGGGACTGGAACACCTGGATCTGATTGTAGCCATGCCCTTTGACCCCACCCCAAGTTGGGGCAGGGGTAGCTAACATGTAGTCCGGAGGTGGACCTGGGATTCATTCTTCCATGTGGCTGGACCGCAGAACGAGGACCTGAGCCCGGGTGTGTGTCAGTGCTGGGCTTGCATTCTGAGCAGGATCCAGGAACCCTCCTGTGGGCTTCTTTGAGGGGTGTTCATTGCCCTGAGTTGCAGATATGGAAGCAGAAGCCCTGACAGGACTCCCCCAGGGCACACCTGCCTCTGAGCCACCGCTGTGCACCTACCGTCACCCTGGAAGCTGGTGGGCCTGGGGCTTTGCCTGGAGACCTGAGAGGCTCAAAAGCAGCTCCTCAAACCCGGTGTTCTATGGAGACTGAGGAGGGTCATGGAAGGGTCCCCCCCCATGGAAGGGCCCCCACCACTGGAGGCCCCCAGGGGGCTTCAACTGCAGAAGTCCTTGCTTTGGAGAGGGTGGGTGGGGAAGGCGTAGCCTGCGGGTTCCCCAGGTGTGGGGTGCCGGCAGGGCCAAACCGACCCAGCAGGTTGGGCAAGAACTGGGTGGGTCTCGTTCCATCCTGGCACCTCGCCCCTGCAGAATGAAGGTGACCTTATTCTTGGCCTTGAGGACAGCCTGGGGCAAAGGACAGAGGGGCCAGAGGTCTGCCTACACCTAGTGTGTGGCCAGGCCACTGTGCTACCTCCTGCAAGCTCATTTCCATCTCAGAGAGTGAAGATAAGAGTATGGCCCTCAAATTGCAGGGTGACCGCAAACAGCAAGGGACGAAAGGGTTTAGCACACAGAGAGCGCTCAATAAATGCCAGCTATTGCTCATAATTCAGGCTCAAGTGACATGATGTCTGTGAGAGTGATGGGCCATACTTGGGTGTGGCGCCTGGACAGTAGGAGCGGAGCAGGTGGGGCAGGAGGACCCACCAGCCCCCAAGTGCACAGTGGACTCTGGATTCAGACATGGAGACCCCCACATCCAGCCCTCGCCCAGCACCAGGCTCCATTCTTGACGGTCCCGGCAGCTCTTGCTATTTGGGGATCCGGCTCTGGAGTCAGGATTCTGGTCTGGATTCTGGTCCCGGTTCTGGCTGACTGGCTGTGTGACTTTGGACGTGTCACTTAACTGCTCTGGGCCTCAGCTTCCTCATCCAAGCAAAGGGAACCATGACAGCACCTGGTGCAACAGAGCGGGTTCCTCGAGGGTCAGGTGGGCTGCCACACAGGTACAGCCCCGTCTGCAGGCTCAGGACTCCTCCTTGGAGTCCATCTCCCCTCAGCCAGCCCCTGTGCCCCCAGCCTAGTGCTGTTGGGCCTCAGAGTTCTCTGGGGAAGCATCCCTGCCCCTCTGACAGCTGCAGCGTCCCGGCCCTCCAGCTGGTCCCAGCCCTGACTCTGACCATGGCTGCTTCAGGGGTCTCGGGATGGGGAGAGTGAGGAGGAGGAGGCTGCAGAAGAGTTCAGGGGTGGAGGGGCCTCACAGGAGCTGGTCACCTGGCCCAGGATCTGCATCGGGGGGGAGTAGGAGAACCAGAAGGGTGTCAGGCAAGATGATTCTGGAAGGTCTGTGAAGGTGATGTGGAGAGAGCCAGGTCTGGGGTGGGCGGAGGCCTGGGCCCAGCCGGCCAAGGTCACGTAGCTCTGTCCTTCCAGATGCCCACCTGCCCAGTCCCTCAGCCTGCACACCCCTGCACAGAAGGTAGAGCAGAGGGCCAGGGAGGGCCCAGGCAGAGCCCTCAAGCTAGAGGTGGGGGCTGGGGCCTTGAGGCTGCAGGGGCCTGGCCAGTTCAGTCAAGCACCCAGAGCACAGTGCTCAGCTGGGAGCCCAGCCGCCAAGGACCCCATGCCATGTCAACACAGCTGCTCTGCGTGCCCCTGGTTGACCTGTTCCTTCCAGGGCACTCCGCACCCTCACCTGCTCTGCTGCCCTGGCCTCCACCCACCCTTCCACGCCCGTCTGCCTGCTTCCCACCAGCCATCCTCACGCACACTCATTCTTTCTCGTTGTCTGCTGGGTTCTGGTCCACCCAAGGTGGGCGGCCTCCAGGGTAGGGAGTGCCCACCAGCTGCTAAAGCAATCACTCTGTCACCTGGCAGGAACTGGCTGGGGCCACCTCTGATCCTGTGGAGAGCACAGCCTCCTGTCCCCACATGGCTAGATGCTGAGCCCTGCTAGTACACAGCCAGCCCCCAGCTCCTGACGCTGGCCAAGCGCTCGCCTTGGCAACAGAGTCCATGGCCCTGAGCTGGCCAGCCTCTGTGCCCTTGCTTAAGCAGTACCTCTGCCTGGAATGCCCTCCTGACCGCTCCTTCAAATGAACCGGCCTTCCAAGCCTTCTCCAGAAAGCCTCATTGAGTACCGGGGTAGAAACACTTCCCTGGCCTGTCCTGGGCCTCTAAGGTGTCTTGGGGGTTGTACAATGGCGATGGGAGGGCATCTAGGGCTGTGACTGCAGCTAAATGGCCCTTGAATCTGTAGCACCTAGGACAGTGCCTGGTGCAGAGTAGAAGAGGAAGAAAGATGAACAGGCCGACCTGTTTAGAGAAAAGAGACCAGTCCACCTGGGTCTGCCTTAGGGCTGTGACGGTCACTGCAGCCGCACGCTGAATTCTGTCGCCAGTCGCAGACTGAGTCCTGATCCCACTCATACATTAATTCTAGACGGCCTCAGTTTTGTTTCGGAGCTGACTGGCTGTCTAGAAATCAGTGTGAAGGAAGGAATGACAAAATTTATATTCATATTGGATGTCTTGTTGATAGCATATAGGAGGGTCTTGTTTTTTTAATACAGTCTGACAATCTCTTCCTTTTAGTTTGGGTGTTTAAAACATTTTCATTAAAGTAACTGTGATTACAAAAAAAAAAAAAAGATTAGTTCTAATCTTAGTAAATAACAGCCTGAGTCCTGATCCACACTGAACCCTGATCCCAGTCACAGGCCGAACTCTAAACTTGGTCACAGATTGAGCCCTGTTCCTGGTCACACACTGACCCTTGTCACACACTGGACCCTGATCCTGGTCATACTCTGAGCCCTGATCCTTATTCCAATTCTGAGCCCTACTCTGGTCACCCTCTGAGCCCTGTCTTCATCACAGACTGAACCCTGATTCTTGTTCACATTCCGAGATCTGACTTTGGTCAGACACTAACCCCTATCTCTGGTTATACATTAAACTCCGATCCTTCCCTCGACTTAGCACTGGCTCTACTTTTGCCAACTGAGCCCTGACCCTGCTTACTGAGTTGTGGCCCCTTTGCTGTCTGCTCTGCCCCTTCTTGACCAGGCAGCCTAGAGAAGGACTCTCAGATCAGTCCCACTCCAGCCCCCGAGTCAGAGGTGGGCCTGGGGCGTGCTGCCCGGACGCGGAGTAGGGAGGGTGGAGCCACTTTTCCCACTCACAGGCAGTGGCTGCCTCCACCCTTCCCAGCTGGGCCCAGGGACGGCATCAGCTCAGCCTCCCCCACCGCCCAGCGTGCTGTCAGGGGATGACCCTGGGAACAGGGCCCAAACACTCAGAGCTCCTTGAAGCCAGAGGAGCTCAGTAAACACCGTGGAACACAGGCCTCCTGACAGCACCGCCCCAGGAAATGGGGTCAGCCTCCTGCAGCCTGCCGCTCTTGGCGCTGGTCTTCCGTCACCCCCGGCAACTTCTCTTGGGCTCTGCTGCAGAAGGGTCAGACAGTAGCAACTCTGCCATAAGCAGCCACCTCACAGGGCCACCACCCTTGATCCAGGACGACCTGCTCCCACCCAAACACCCTGGCTCCAACTGCCACTGGGTTTTGCATTGTGCTCTCCCACTTCCTTTTTTAAAAAAGAGACCACTATTTGTCAAGCACCTGGGGCCACCGTGTCCTGAGGCCTAGATCAGTGCCTGTCACTGATGGGCCCCACTGAGTGAGTAAGGGCTGGCTCTACCCCCACACTTTCCCCAGCTCTCTTCTCCCCAGAGCCTCAGCAGTGAGGTGCCAGGTGCGGAAACTGAGGCTCCCAGAGGCTTATACAGAATTCCGCTGCCGCGTCCCACAGCCAGTCCTCTGCAGCTGCCCAGAGCCTGGCCACTGCCCGCACCCCAGTTGCAGCTGTCAGCTTCCCTGCACTGCCAGGAAGCGCCCCATGCCCTGGCCCCCAGCCAACCCCCAGCAGCAGGCCGAAGGGCCTTCTAAGACATCAGGGGCCCTGTGTCCCTCCTGGAACCCCCCTACCCCATGCAGGGGGCTTTCTTGCCACCTGCTGTCAACAGCAACACTCTCCTCACCCTCCTTCCTTTGCCCTCTTCTTCTTAGTAGTGTTTATTGTCACCTGGGCTGCTATTATTTAGTTATAGCTACGTCTCCCCACTTGAATATAAGCCCCTTGAGAGCAAGGACTGTGTCTATTCCCCTACGTACTCCCTGGGTACCTGGCATCTTGTATACGTCTGTGCTCTGCTGGGTGAGAGGACGCGTGACCGTGTGTGTGCGCAGGTGTGAATGAGCAGGACAGCGTCAGAAGCAGGACACAGTCCCATTCCGGTTAGTTTCTGAAGGGCGTGCCATTCCCACACGGCCTGGGGAGGAGGACACATTCCTCCAACGTCTCTGAGCCCGGCCAGGCACCGTCCCTCATTCACGCATTCCTCTGCCGTTCCCTTGTAGGCCCAACCTGGGCGCCAGGGACCCAGGGCAAACAAGGTGGCTGGAGCTGACCACATGGAGCTGGCAGCTGAGGGCGGTGGGTGGGAGGCAGGCAGACCAGCAGGCGGGGCCAGGAGAACTGCAGCGAGGGGCTGAGGGTGGCCCTTCCGTGCCTGATGGCAGGGAGGCACCCAGCCCCCAGTGGGAGGCCAAGCTAACTTCTGGGTGGACGCCCTTCCCTCCTCCAGCCTGCTTCCTCCCCTCCTTCAAGCCCCTCCTCAACGTGCCCTTCAAGGGAAGTCTCACCTGCCCAGCCCTCCCTCTCCTTCCTGTTTCTCCACAGCTTCTGTCACTGCTAACTTAGGGCACTTCACTTCCTTCCCTATGCAGCGTCTGTCTTCCCGCCAGGAGGCAGGGATTCCTCCGCTCCTTTCCCAGCATCTATGCCAGGGTGCCTGGAGCCGGGCAGGTGCTCAGCCAATGTTTACTGCATGAAGTATGAATGAATGAAGATCATGTAGGCCAGCCCTTGGCACCCAGCAAGGTCTCAGTAAATACCAGCTGTTGGTGCGATAACACCCCAGGTGAGTGTGAGTCCTTCCCTTGCCTCTTGGGCCCCCAGCTGTGAGACGGAGACACGAACCATCCACCCCACAGGATTGCTTTGCAGCTCCAATGATACTGTGGACAGGAAAAGTGTCTTGCAAAATGTAGATTGTTCTTTAAATAATGATCTGGGTCATAATCAAAACCAAGCCCAGCTCTATTTTTGCCATGTGCTGGGGGAGACAGGAATCACCATGAGCTGGGGTGGTCTGGGAGGGCTTCCTAGAGGAGGTGCCTCTGGGAGAGGCAGACCCAGGGAAGAGGGTGGGCACTGCTGGCAGGAGGAGTGGGAGTGACCCAGAGGGCTGAGAGGGTTACCAGCCAAGGAGGGACACGGGATAGGAGGCCGGAGACACACGCCTGGCTGAGGATGTGGCTGAGGACGGGGGATGTGTCTGGCGGGGGATAGGAATGCCCTGGGGATCTGCCCTGAGCTGTTGCTGTCAGCAGGTGGGCCCTGCCCTGTGCCCTGGGTGGGATGACCCCAGACACCACCTGCCTTCACCCTTCATTCTGAGAAGCTGTGCCAGATGCCCCACCCTGCCACCTGCCCTGGCTGCTGGCTGCCCGCCTTCTCTCATTTGGTTCTTCTCATTCTTCTCACCATTTGGTTCAGCGGCTCCAGTGCCCAGCTGGACCGAAGGGACCCTGAACACCCTCCGTCCTCATGCTGATGAATGGGCTAGAGATGCCCAGCAGATGCTGTGAGCCCTCCCCACCCGCACAGTCTGGGAGCTCCGTGCAAGGCCCATGACCTTGTGCAAGGGGCACAGAGACTCGGAACCAGGCAGCCTGGGCTCAAATCCCAGCTCGGCCGCTACCTGCTGCACAACCTCAGGCCTGCTACCTCACCTCTATGTGCCTCAGGGGTACTAACCACACCCCACTTGGGTCAACTTTGATCGGGCAGGGCCCGAGCTGGCCTTTGGTACTGCCTGGCTGTTGCCCTGTGTTGTTATCTGGGGCCTTTGACAGGCTGAGCCTAACAGGAGAGAGCAGTCCACCTGCTGGCCCATCTTACAGATGTGGCTAGTACAGGCTCGGTTGGAGCCTGGACTGGCTGCATGATTCTTAGGCCTGGTGTAAAACTCTTGTTCGAGAGTTATTAGGAATCACAAAGTGGCAACGGGGGAGCCTTGAACTCAGCGTGGTCTCCTTCTGACTGTGTGGGTTGCGCGCCTGTGAAGTAGGCCCTGCCCGCGGGGACCTGGCAGTGGGGGAGTAGCTGGGATGTGAACCCAGGCAGGCCATCCCTCTCTAGGCCTCCTGAGTCCTCTTTTAAAAAGCCCCTCGGCACCAGTGCTCCCTCTGCACCGGGGCTGGCGGTGCTCCACCCTCAGGGCTCCCACAGCAGCTGCAGGTCAAGGAGGCAGTCAGGGAGAAGGAAGCCCTGTCTTCCACGCTGGGAGCTTTGTAAGCCGCCATCCAGCTGCGTGGTGCCCCCAAGGCGCCCTCACTCTCAGGCAAGAGGCCAAATTCCAAACTCAGTCAAACCTGGACAAAGTCAGTGTCTGGGTGTGTTTATTTTTCTTGCAGGTTTCACTGTGGGGTATAAGACAAATACAGAGAAAGGCATAGCACAGCGACAGCCCTGTGTCTTCCCCAGGGGAGAAGTGGCGCCTGCCACCCGCCCCTTGACCCTCCTGTGTCCTCTGGTTCCTGGGCCTTTGCCCAGGCCTCTCCAGCACTGGGGAGGCCCTTCTCCCTTCCTGCAAAAACCTGCCTCAGTCTCCTCTGGGAAACTTCTGGGTCTGCCCAGGCAGGGAGGGCCTGTGCTACGTCGAGGGCCACAGCTTATCCTGGGATGGCTGTCCTTTCTGGCTCTGCGGTCATTTGCCGAGCTTCTCCTGTGAGCCCTGTCTGGGTCCTTCACAGTCCTTTTCTCCTGCGGTCCTCACCGCAGGCCTGCACCATGGAAACAACGGTTCTGCCCACCTCACAGATGAGAAAACCGAGGCTTGAGGAGGGGATGGGGCTCACCCAGGACACAGAGGCAGTGGAATGGCCTGGATGTGGCCTGAGCCTCTACTAAGACATACGTGTATGGAGGCCATGTAACCCCAGGTGTCCATGTGACCTGGGTAGCTGTAGGACCCCAAGTGCCTCTACCACCCTAGGTCACTCTATGACTAGGCAGCCGTGTGACTCCAGGGAATTGTACGACCCAAGGCAATTACATGACTGCAGGTAGCCATATGACCTAGAAGCCCTATAATCATGGGCAGCCATGTGACCCCTAAGTGGCCATATGACCTTGGGAAGTGGTAGGACCATGGGCAGCCATGTGACCCCAGGAAGAGAGGCCATGTGACCGTAGCAGCCCGCTGCTCTTGAGCCAATCCAAGCAGCTGGAGGCCCCAGCATGGACTGGTGCCCCAGTTGGCTCTGAAGGGCCCTTGCTGTCCAGGACACACCTCAGGTCTCGGGTCCAATCCTGGGAAATTGAGATCTGGGACCCGCAGGGGGTGGGCCCTGTAGTACAGGGAGTCTGGGCCCCAGACTCTGGGAGCTCCACCCTCTCCATTTTGCCTTGGGGATCATAGAGATTAGGTGTTTTCCCCAAGGTCACACAGCAGGAAGGGGCAGCTAGATCTCCCTCCCAGTGCTGTGGCCATACCCATGCCCAGAGAGGCTCACTGATGGGGAAGGGGCGGGAGCAGGAGGGGGCCACTGTCTGGGCAGACATGATGCAACAGCAGTGCCCTGAAAGCATGAATTGAACATGTGCTCAGAAATACCTGGTGAAATTCTACTAAGTGAAGTATCCCAAGAATGGAAAAACAAGCACCACATGTACTCACCACCAAATTGGTATTAACTGATCGACACGTAAGTGCACATATAAGAATAACATTTATTGGATGTCGGGCAGGGGGCAGGGGGAAGGAGGGACATACAGAAAGAATGCGATTCTCACCATCTGGGGGATGGACACACACTTGAAGCTGGGACTTGGGGGCGGGAGGGGGGCAAGGGCAGTATATGTAACCTAAACATCTGTGCCCCCATAATATGCTGAAATAAAAAAAAAAAAGAAATACCCGGTGATAAATGAGCATGCTAATTGACATATTGGGGTTTTGCAAATGAGTTTGTTTTTAAAAATGTTCGTTGCTAAAAAAAAAAAAAAAAAAATATTTGTAACCATGGGATGTGATGCACCTGTAGTCCCAGCTACTAAGGAGGCTGAGGCAGGAGGATTTCGGGAGCCCAGGAGTTGGAGGCTGCAGTGCATCTGTGAATAGCCGCTGCACTCCAGCCTGGGTGACATAGCAACACCCCATCCCACCCCACTCCCTCTCCAAAAACCACAATGGATTTGTAAACAAGCAGGGGAGGCATCCACTTAGGACTGTCCAGTTGGGACACTGCCACACTAGTGCTCTCTCTTTTTGCCCCTCTTCAGGA
>CAUYSK010030012.1:0-26930 GCA_963575035.1 Avahi laniger
TAGCCGGGCATGGTGGCGCATGCCTGTAGTCCCAGGTACTCAGGAGGCTGAGGCAGTAGGATCGCTTGAGCCCAGGAGTCTGAGGTTGCTATGAGCTAGGCTGACGCCACGGCACTCACTCTAGCCAGGGCAACAAAGTGAGACTGTCTCAAAAAAAAAAACAAAAACAAAAAACAAAAAGGCTGGGTCAGCAAGCAACTGGAGAAGACAGAGAAACGGTAAGCTGAGCAAGGCAGGTCTGAGAAACAGCCACACTAAGTACCTCAGCACAGCCATCATGACAGGACTGGGCACAGAGCCAGGCACACAAACCAGCCTAATCAAGGACTCATGTTCTGAATAAAAAAAACTGATCAGCTGTCTTATCAAGATCCCTAGACCACTAGGACTCTCTGAAAATTATGATGGAGGTTCAAAAACTATTTTCAATATGCTGAGAAAGCCTAGCACAAGTGCAGTCATGTACCAGGCAGGATTTTTCAAAACATGTGGCTTCTGGGGCAAAACTTACCAAAGATGTACCCTTCGTGGTGAAAACGGAAACTCCTAAAATAATCTAACTTGCTTGAAGGGAATCTTTAATTCCTATGGAAGGTATCTAATACAGGGCTTGGCATAGTACAGTTGCTTAATAAATCTTTGTGGAATAAATGGATGCAATACATAATTGCATGCCCACAAAACATCTTATTTGAAATCCATGCATTTTAAAGCTCTGTGTTTGTTACCTATATATTAATTGTAGGTAGGTAGGTAATTTTCAAATTGTAGGTAGGTAGGTAATTTTCAAAATCTCAAAATCTAAGGGACCATAAATAATTTATGTTAGAATATCTTACTTTCTGACTCCCTTGATCACTGATTTCACTAACTCATCTTTACCTGTAAATTCCAGGTTGGACGAATATTAACAATAGTTAAATCTCCACAAAAGGAACATATTAAAATCTAAGCAGAGATAAAGGTGGGAGAGGGATGAATTGTTGAAGCACAAGATTTTTAGGACAGTGCAACTACTCTGTATGGTGGATATATGACATTAAACATTTGTCAAAATCCCATAGACCATTTGATTGAGCACTTCCAGCTATACACACAAAAGAACTGAAAGCAGGGACACAAACAGATATATGTGTGCCCAGGGTCACAGCAGTATTATAGCCAAAAGGTGGAAACCCAATGTCCGTTGACAAATGTCCATCAACTGATGAAAAGATAAAACGTGGCACATATGATGGAGTATTATTCAGCTTTAAAAAGGAATGAAATTGTGATACAGCTACAAATCAATGAACTTTAAAGCCACTGTGATAAGTGAAATAAGCCAGACACCAAAGGACAAATATTGTATAATTCCACATGTATGAGGTACCTAGAATAGTCAGATACATAGAGATGGAAACAGAACAGTGGTTACCAAGGGTGGGGAAGGTGGATGGGGTGTTACTGTATAATGGGCACAGAGTTTTTTGTCTGTGATGTTGACAAAGTTATGAAGATGGATGGTGGTGATGGCTGAATATCAATGTGTATATACTTAATGCCATTGAACTGCACACCTAAAAATGATTAAAACAGTAAATTTTGTTATATAAATTTTAACACACACAAACACCATAGAAAACTACAAAAGAGAGTGAACCCCTAATATAAATGATAGACTTAATATAATAATAATCTATCAATCTCAGTTCATCAATTGCAACAAATGTGCCACACAAATGCACAATGTTAAAAACAGGGCAAATTGGTGTTTGTGGTGGGAAGTGTATATGGGAACTCTCTGTACTATCTGCTCAATTCCATAAACCTAAAACTATTCTAAAAAATGAAGATTATTAATTAAAAAAAGTTGCAAGCAGAGGCAAAGGGTGTTGCTCTGTGACAAACTCCCTTTTGTCATGTGGTGCCCCGTACTGACTCCCCAGTGACCCGTTTCCTTGTCTGGGACCCTGAGTGCCCACCACTCAGACTCCTCGTCTGCTCCAGCCCCCTTTCCTGCTCATTCTAATCTCATCCCTTAAATGCTTCTGCGCTTCCCCGTCCTAGAGGCCTGGATTCTGGATTCTCTTGCTCCCGTGGCCCCTGAATGCTACCGCTACTCCCTAATCTGTCTACCTTGCTGTGACCTATGACTTGTCTTGACCTCAGTGTTTGTGTATATTCTGGCTTGAATAGACTGGCCTACTGTTGACCTTTGGTATTCTAAACCTTGATACGGTTCCCTAATTCTATCTATCAACCTTGCATTTATTTTGCTGTAAGGCCCAGCTCAGCCTGACAGTAATTAGAACAATGATATTGGTACAAAATTATAATATTCAAGAACATTTCTTAATACTATAAATAACAGTTCGTTGTTCAATAGAAATTACTTCTTAAGGGCAGACTTTTACTCTACCTTCTAATTTCCTGCCTTAATTCTATGTTCACAGTGTCCCAGATTTGAAGCAAGAATTGCAAACTTGAATGCCTATAGGAAAGATAGTTAAAGTAGACTAGAATAACAGAAAAGGGAATGGTCAGAATAGCGACTAAGTGAGAGGCACAACTCTTATTTAAAAGTATTTAAAACAACAAATCCCAACACTCTGCAAGCCAAACAAAACTTACATTTCAGGCTAGATGTGGCCTGCAGACCTCCAGATCTCTGTGCGATTTGGAAAGTGAAAAGGAAAAAAAAAAAAAAGAAGAAGAAGAAAAGGGGAAACATGGGTGCCTAATGTGGACTCTCCCATTTATGACACTAAATTTGAGCTAAACCACCCCATACAAATGTATATTTACTAAAATACCAGAATGGAGCGTAGGCATGTGACCAATATCTGCAGTGAAATAACATTTCAGAACAGGTAATCCTTTGGTCAAGAAAGAACGCAATTAATAATGTGACTAGCTTCATTTTGCTGTTGGATGTAGGTAACCCTATGAAGACCAACAGAGCATTCTTCAATGGCATGATGCATTTTGCTTTCAGTGCCCTCAAAGGGAAAATCCTATGGCGGAGAATAAAAGCTTAAAAAGAAAAAAAAGAGTAATAATGTTCAATCTTTCTTTTTCGTACAGGTCTACTTTTTCAAAGCCAAATATTTTTCTTTTTCTTTTTTATTTTTTCTATTCTCATTTTACAGAAGAGAATTAAATTGTGACCAGTTATCATTTACTGCTGAATATAATTTTTGGACCAGAAAATATTATTACAAATTGATTTTTAAACAGATTCAAGGATGTTCTTTATATTAAATCTACCACATATGAGGTAAAGGGAAAAAGTCCTCTGCTTGCCTGAGCATTTGAACTAGCAGATGAATTAGAAAAAGGCACACTTCCCTTCATGCACACCAGGTACCTGCCTTGGTGATTATAACACAGGCTGGAATTCAGTCACCCCCAGCCTCCTCGCCCAGGTGCTTTCATAATGCAAAATAAACTGTGCAACTGTATACAGCAGTCCTATCCTATCCTACATTTAGAAATGTGTTATTTTAATAAAAGAATTATTTAGATTCTATCAGTTAGTGCTTTCTAGCCTACCATATCTCTTCACCTGATCAACAATCCCTAATTTATTAATACAAACAATCCAAGATGTCAAAATAATTAATACCTTGGCAATGACTTTCAACAGTTTGTTACCGAACCACTTACCTGAATCCTCCACTCACACTTCAGCCTGGCTAACGACATCCCTGCCCACTCCACTCTTCTCACCTTACTGTTCAAGAGGTGCACACACTAGCCTGGTCATGAACCAGGCCTCCTGCACAGCTACCTGGCTCTCACTGCCTCAGCTCTAGGGAGGCATCCTTTTAGCTCCAGCGAGTCTCTGAGTTTCCCCTATTTCCCCAGGACAGCATCTTTTATGATTTTCTTCCCACCTAACTCACCCAGTTCTGTAGAGTGGACCCAGAAATACTCTAACCAGGGCTACCAGGAAACAAGTCATAAAATTTTATTGACACCTTTTACTTAATTTGTGTTCACCTCTCTAACAAGGTAAAGGTCAGTAGCAAATAGACTGAGTTTGAACACTGAGAAAGATTCGTACATACAGTAAGAGATACTGATAATGTTAGTTACAACATTTAATGTAAAGACAGGAACTAGTTAAAAAAATATTTAGGAAACAATAGCTGTCTCTTGTTAAAAATTACATAGATAGATGGACTTTGCCCACTTAGGATAATCAATCCATAAACATTTACAGAGCATTACGATGTGGAAGTAACTGAGAGGGGAAACAATGCAAAGATACATAATATAATGACTATATTAGTCACACCAAAACTTGTAATACGTGGTCTGACAAGTACATGTAAATGGGGTAGAATCTCAGAAACTAGAACTCTCCTGGAAGTTAAGAAATATAAAGTCAATGAAAATATAAGATTGTCTAAGACTGTAAAGAGTTAACATAATGTAAGGGAAACAGGACAGAAATATTCTAAAGGATGACAAACAATATGAAGCAGAATTGGAGCAGTTTATCTGGGATTTGTAAATGGCAAAGACCAAAAGGTTTCGTAACACACTGAACAGGCAAGTGTGTGGGAAATGGGCTCTCCCACATAGATTGCTGATGGGGATTTTTATTAATATGTCTACGAAAGGCAGTTTGTCTTCGACAGTAAAAAATCTAAAAATTCACATATCCTTTGACTTGGTAATTCCACCAGTATTTATCTTACAGATCTAGGCCTACTTGTGTGGACTTTTATATGTGTAAGAGTGCACATTGCAGCGATGCTGGTAACGGCCAAAGAATAACTATCCCCATCATCAGGTGACTGGTTAAAAACTATAATATTATACTATATAGCCATTAAAAAGAATGAGGAAACCCCATGTACACTGATATGGAAGAATATCCAAAATATATTCTGTGAAAACAGTAAAGTGGAACAGAGTGTCCAATGTGCCACCATTAAAACACAGGATATTTCTGCAGGGATACATAAGGAACTGGTAATAGTAACACAGTAACTGCCTCCAGAGAGGCAGAGGCCCACTTTTCACAACAGTCTTTGTACCTTGTGAATTTTTACTATGTGCATATATCACCTAATCAAAAAGACAACTTTAAAAGAGGAACACGGAATATATGTATGTATGTATGTGTGTGTATATATATACACACACATACACACATGTATATACGTATACACACACACATACATACACATATAGTTCTACAGAATAAAAGAAACTATCTTGGGCAGAAGTAGTCAATGAAAGTTTCCCACAGAAGGTACTCTGAATGAAATCAATCTGGGGAAGACAGGGCTATGTAAGGCTGGGAAGGTATCCCTGAGGCCAGACTGGCATGGAAAAAAGGAACAATATGAGGCCATTTTTTGGCTAAAAAGAGTAAGGTTTACCAGAAAGAGACTACTTATATACAGATACTAAATGCTACTTTCTCTTCTACATTTCTCCTAATAGTGCTTCTCTCTTAAATGGTCATGTGTATAAATATATAAATATAATGTAACCCATTCATTTATTAAGTGTCTATTATGAGCTAGGAACTATGCCAAATGCTAAGGACATAAAAATTGATGAGATTCAGTCCTTATCCTCAATGAGCTGTCTGAGAAAAATGCAAAACTAGAAGAGTGGAAGAATTTCATAGAGAAAAACATGATTAACATATATCTAAGAGCAATTATCTATCTGTTCTACAAGATGCAGTGATAATGATGGTGATGATGAAAATAATAGCCAACACTTACATTACACCTACCATGTGCAAGACACTGTTTTAAGTGACTTTCATATATTAATTAATTTAATCTTCACAACAACACTATGAAATAGGTATATTATGTCATTTTGATAGATGGAGAAACTGAGGTATAAAGAGGTTTAGAAACTTATCCATGGTTACAGAGCTAGTAAGGAGTTGAATCTAGATTACGTCTCAGAATATGTGGCTCTAGAGTTTAAACTATGAACTATGACTGTTATAGAGACCCTGAAGGAAGAAATGCTAATCTCAGAATAATATCACCTGAAATTTACATGCACAGGACACTGTAGTCTACAAAATACTTTCATCTGTTATTTCATTTTCAACTTATAATAGTCCTATAATGCATTCTCATTGGAATCAACATATTTTCCAGCTATTAAAAAATACATGAGAAAATAAAAACTATTATAAATTCCCCAGATTCCTGTCACTGAAAATAACTGAGGCAGTAGAAAAGTTTCTCTCAAAGAATTCTCTAGAAATTCATTCTATGGTAGCATTTAAGTTAGACAATATTAGTTGAGTATCACTGCTTTCATAGAATAGGAAATGATAAACTAGACAATGGGATTCATTCATAATGGTATTTTAAATGCCATTTTAACAGTGAAAGGCTGCTTTTGATTTATTAAAATAAAAATTATGATTCTATTACTTATATAGTTATGTTGAGCACTTTGGCAATTGGTATATATATAAATATTGTACTATTCAGTTAGCATTAAATTAAATGCATTTTAATTGACCCTTCTCCTCAAAATTGTTTAAGTTACTTACATAGGATCAACTAGAATAGAAAGTTTGAAAAGCAAATTTACCTGTCAGATTTAGAAAAGGAAATTCCCCAATTATTTCTACCAGTTTAGTCCATAAATAGATCCAGAACTACTTGTAAAAAGCACCAGTTGACATTACTCAATGGGGGTTTCCTTACTTTTGTTAATTTTGGATTTCTTTGTCAGCAGGGATCTACATTATTTGTTTCTATTTTTTTTTCAATCAGTATATGGCTACAGAGAACACTACTCAGTGAAAACGAAATGTGCACTTCCCTTATAACTTAAAATAAACATTCTTACTTGATTTTCCAATCATAGTACACAAATATCTGATGAAAGAAAACCAAGCCTTGGCACCACTGGGGAGGAAAAACATTTGCCAGCCATCTTCTCAGCATATTGTTTTTTACAGAGTCTTTCCACAGTCATGTTATCTCATGCTCTTTAATATTTGCCACTTGAAAAGACTCTCTTTAATTAAATAATTACCTTCTTGGGAAAACAACTCAGTTCTAAGTTGAGTAGGATTCCCACCTCTCCACTTATTCAAATTCTACCTCTTCTTCAAAGTCTTGTTCAAAACTCATTTTCTCTATGAAGCCATCACTTTCTGGTTTCAAAGATCACTCCCTTCTCAGGTGTTAATTATATGAATCACATAACCTGGCACTCAATCATTTGCCTCCTCCTATTTTCTTAATTCAATAGCACCCAGTTTAAATTTCTCTCATAGCATTTATTTCTTTGAATGATACTTATTTTAAATATATATTTCTTTGCTCTACTTAAAGAACTAAGTCATATCCATCTGTGTACTATCTTTGATTAAAACCTAGTCCTTGACACATTAATAAAAAATTACTTGTTGAATATAAATTTTGCCCATCCTATAAGAATATAAACTTCTTGAAAGTAAGGAATATGTCATGTTTCTTCTTTCTCTATTCCTAAACACCTTGCCCAGTGTCAGGCACAAAACAGACACTCAAAGATATTCAACAAATACTGTATAAGTAAACCAGTTGTAGTTTAGGTTTGCTTATGTTAAATTCTCTCTTCAAGTTGCTTTGATATCTGAATAAACAAACATGATCCTAATCAAATGGATGAATCAGAAGAGTAAGATTACTTCAAATACCCTTTGCTTTTCAGGGCTAGCACATTGAGAAGAGAGGGTGGGTAAAACTCTCTCTCTCTCTCTCTCTCTCTCTCTCTCTCTCTCTCTCACACACACACACACACACACACACACACACAGTCAATGCTGTTTCAGCAGTTAAAAATTGATATTTGAGTATTCAAAATGAACAAACAAATATGAGCTGGTATGGCAGAGTGACAATCTGGCCACAATACTTTCTATCTCCTTCCATCAAGAGGCAGAGCCTATTCTCCCGCCCTGAGAATCTGGGATGCTTTGTGATTGCTTTGACCGAAAGTCTGGCAAAAGTTACACTATGCAATTTGCAAGCCTCGGTCTCAAGAGCTCTTCAGCTTCCTGAGGCTCTTGCCTCCCCTCTGCCACCATGTGAACAAGTCTGAACTAGTCTGCTGGCCGATGTGACCGCATGGAGCAGGACCAGCTGACCCAGCTCAGGACGCCCCAGACCCAGAAGCCCCCTGCCAATCTGGCAGTGTGAGTGAGCCCCTCCGAACCAGTAGGAGACACCCAGCTAAACTCAGTCCAAATGACCAATTTACAAAATCATGAGCCAAATAAACGGTTATTTTAAGTACCTAAGTTTTGGGGTGGTTTGTTCCACAAGAAAAACTGAAAAACTGTTTTCTCAGTTGGAAAAGCTGGAAACTCGACACCACTGAATTTAAAATTAATGCTTACATAGTGTCGCAATACTAATTTCCATTCCACAACAACTATAATCATTGAAAAATCATTCCTATATGTTTAATATTTATTTTTAAATGAACTTAAAATTTCAAAATCTGAATTATGATTAAAGCATAATTTCTAAATAAAAAGCAATTGTGGGCTTTTGGATTAACTGATTTTGTAAAAACCTATTATTTAACAAATGAGTACACCTCATCTCTATCTCTTTATTTTACATGCCATATGAATTTTTTTAAAACAACTATACATGTTTCTTGTTTATGAAATTGGATGGGAAAAGTCAGGACTGACCTTTACGCTTCATTGCTTTAAATACCAATTTCTGGAGGGTGAAAAAGAAGCCACGAAGGAAACTCTTAACCAATACTACCAGTGGAGTAGTAACACAGAAAGTAAAAAAACAATGGCTAATTCCACCTTCCCTGACCCCATAATCTTCTTAGGTTATGGAATTTAGTTTTTGAATTTTGAAATATGAAAATTATGAATAATTTTGTTTAGGACTCAGAAATTTGTGCATCCTTGGTAATGGGAAATTCAACTAAAATAAGAAAATGATACCAAGAAGACAAACTCTTTCTCCCTTTACTGTTTTTGGGCCACAAGCCCCTTGGTCCTCCTCCCAGCCACTGGAGCATTCCTTGCTGGGTCTTCCTCTTCTTCCTCTGCTTGGGATCTCTTGGCATTCTTCCCTTTGCACAGGTCATCCACTCGCAGAGCTTCAACTATCACCTGGGTGCAGGTGAAAAGTCTTTATCCCCCTCATTAGCCATGGTCTTCCACCAACACTTTTTCATTTCATTTCTAACCATTTGTTGAAGATTTATATTAATACCCATATCTAGCACCTTAAATTCAATATGTTTGAGATTAAAGTCACCTCCCCACCTAAAGATCAGCTCTTCTATGAGACAGCCAACTACTTTTTAATGTTATCACCATTTTCTCAGTTACCTAAACTAGAAACCTCACAGCCATCTTCAATTCCTTATGCTCCTATGTCTCCTACCATTTTAAATTAGTTGACAAGTCCTACAGATTTCTACCTTCACAACACTTCTTACATTCATTCTCTCCTTTCCAATTAGGCCGTGGAAATTCAAGACACCATTAGCACTTGACTGGACCACTATAACAAGATCTCTTCCCATACCTACTTATTCCATATACCACAGCCAGATTTCACTTCTTAATATTTCAATCTAATCAGATGGCTTAGCTAGTGAAAATCGTTAACATTTCCCGTTACTTATTAATTAAACTGCCCTATTCAAGGCAACAAGTAACTCCATAAATCAGTCCCAACTAACCCTTGTAATCTTTTCTCCCATATACATATGGTCTGACCTAACTGGATTACTTGCTGTCCCTCATGTCCTGTGCCTTGTTTTCTATTTCTGTTCATAGAAATAGGAAACAGTATTTCCGTATCCAGTAACGGTGGACCACAATACATATAAATATTTCAATTGCTTTAAAATTTAATATTATGTGGAAAAACATTTTCTAAACGTTACACTTTGTAGATAAGTAATTTTCACAAAGCTCTTGTTGTTTTCTGTTTCCTATGGCATATCAGAGAGAAATATCTTTGTACATAAAGCATTTATGTTTTGGACTATCGCATTAGAATTGATTTCCAAAGGTACACTTACCAGAAAAATATATTAAAAAGTCTTGGCACACAATCTGTACCTTTAATATTCAGTTGATTATAATTATCTTAAATTATCATTGTACTATGAAAGTTTAAGCTTGATCCTCAGATATAGTTCATGTATTACATTAACTGCAGTGTTGGTATTTATAACCTATAATTCTAACACTTTTCTCTCAACCCCCTTCTCTCCCTGCTCTGACATCCAGTCTCCAGTCCATGTGATTACCAGGCCAATGTCCATCACAGCAAAGACAAAGAAGAGCTTACTGCTTCTCAAAGCTTGGTATTCTGAAAATGTAATAATACACTTTCTATTTTTTGAACTGGGATCATGGGGGAACTTGCTATTTGAGGCAAATGTGTCAGTCAAGATGAGAAAGTCAATATATTTCAGTCAGTGTGTCTGCTGGGATGCACCATCACCCAAAACAGTGGATACAAACTGCTGTAATGATATGGTTAAAAGACAAGATAATGTTTGTCAAATGTTAGAGTATAAATCGGATGTTTCAGTTTTGGGTTCCACTTAGCAAACTATGGAAACAAAATAATTAGCACATTTCAAAGATACCATAAGATATGCCTCAAATTCATCTTCCTGTGAAACAATTCTATATACTAAATTTCCTAATCTTTGTTATTAGATATTCCTCAACTTCTTTAAAGGCCTCACATTGCAGATGTGAACTTACTCTACCTTGGGAAGACTTCCTAAAGTCGGTGATTTCTGTGTTAAGGCAGAAGGATGGGCTTGCCTTAACCAAGGGAAGAGAAAGAAGGGGTAGATAGTTCATGAAGAGATCAGCAAGAGTGAAAGTCTAAAGGTAAAAGAGAACGCACTACTTTCCAGGAATTTAAGTGTCTGGTCAAAGGGCTAGAGAGGAGTGGTAAGAAACGAAAACAGGTGCCAGAAGGGCCTCTATTACAGAAGGGCTGAGGGGAGCTGCGGAAAGGCCACTCCCTACTTGATTCCTGCCAGTTTCATGTGGACAAGCATGACCAGATGTACACAGTAGAATGATCAGTTGCTCCCAGAGAAACTGGCAGGAGTCCAGTCTGGAGCTGGAAGCACACAGGAGGCTGAGGGTAAGATCAGAAATAGAGCAACCGTAGCAGTGGGAGCAGAAAGAAATGAAGAGGAACTAGCAGAGATTTCTGGGAATGGGATTAGATAGTATATTTTATTAGCTGGCTGATAATTCTCATCCATCTCTTTGTAGTAGTAATTGTTTGCTTTTGGTGAATGTAAAATAAAACGACTGTGATCCAAAAGAAGGAAAATATACCTAAATAAGCTACTACTATATTTTCTTGACTCTCTAGTACTATCAAATATAAGAAGTATGGTCAACTTAATACTTTGTGTGGGGGAAACAATCAGTGCTACCATATAACCGGAAAGACGGATGTTATTAAGGTTGACAACTGGAGGAAGGTATTAAAAGTTCTTGCGTCTAGGTCAGGTGCGCTGGCTCACACCTATAATTCCCGCACTTTGGGAGGCTGAGGTGGGAGGATCAGTTGAGGCCAGGAGTTTGAAGTTATCATGAGCTATGATCGTGCCACTGTACTCCAGCCTGGGTGACAGAGTGAGACCCTATCTCTGAAGAGGAGGAAAAAAGGTTCCCTACCTTATGCAATTGAAATGAAATCAAAGTTTAATGTTTCCTAGAAAAGGGGAAGGACATATCTTTCATGAGAAAGGATCCAATGATCAAACTGGGCAAGGAAGGTTGCCAGAAAGTCTGGGAATATCTCCAGCCAATTGGCAGCCAAACTTTTTACTTAAGAATGTGGTTATTGCCCATGTCTGCTAAGGTAAGTTTGGTAAAAAGGGACACGGGCCTTGCCCTATCTCTCATTCCTAGGACTAGCATGTGTCAAAGTATTTGCCATGGAATATTTGTCCCATGGTGGGGGGGAAGTTTCCATAAATTAAGGTTATAACTCCCTTTTGTAGTCCTTTATTCATTTCCCAAATATACATTGAGCACTGGTTCCATGACAGGTACTGTTCTAGGCACTGGGTATACAGCAGACCAAGGCAGACAAGTGCCTGCTCTCACCAAACCGACATTCTATCCAAACACAAATTGCACAGTAAAGACTAAGGAATCCCATAGCAAAGCAAACTGATTAATTTTTCTGACCCTGAAAACTTTATTATTTTATTTTTTTAAAATTACCTGAAAAACCCTATTCAAAACTCTTTGTCAACCCCCGTGTCACTCTTTCTTTGTCAGACTCTGCATATCAAGTCTAGGACCCTGCGATCTCAAGGGACCAGTCTCCTTTTTTCTCTCATGCCCAAGACATTAGTTATTTGCTATGTTCCTGGTGCCTAGCACAAAGCTCTGCATATAGCAGGTGCCTGGTCACTAAGAAATTGACAACGGGGGAGGCTGGCTGTGCACGTTGAGGGGAAAATATGGGAAATCTCTGTACCTTCCACTCAATTTTCCTGTGAACTTAAAACTGCTCTAAAAATAAAGTCTATTAACAATAATTATTTAAAAATAAAGTCTACTCACTTTTTTTTTAAGGGGGGGATGAAGCACAGGCTGTATGTGTCTCAAGTACCTATGGGTGGGCTGTGGAGCCCATGATGGTTATTTCTCAGCAAGGGCTTCCCTCTAGGAAGCCATTTCTGCCTCCCCCCTCCCTTTTCCAGATCTTACTCATACAGGGTTCCTGAGTATAAGTCTGGCAAGTAGATTGACATGAGATGAGAGTGCTAAAAAAGATTACACACACGCACACACACACAAATTTAAAATAAGTCATCAGGTGATTTTTTTTTAAAAAGGCTAACTAAATCATCAAGCTCGAACAGTTGAGTCAATTTTTTTTCAAGTTAAATCTAATGTACATCTATAAAAGAATCCCTAATATATTAAAGGCCCACACAGCACACGGTGATAGCTGCAGCTTCACTATATTTGCTTATAGTGAATACGTTTTCATCAAAGCATAGGGCAGTTCATTATGTGAATAGAGTCATTCCTGTCACTTGAGCCTCTGCCTCCCTATCAAGAAAAGGTTGTCAAAACCAATATTGTCCTGAAAAATGATTTGTTATCTTATCAACTTTTTTTTGTTCACACCCTTGCCAATTACAGAACATTCCTCAACTACTTGATGGTGTAGCGATATTTTATCCTTCATTAAAATCTTTTGACACTTTAACAAAATGACTAAAATGCTGAGTTTGCTTCCTTGCACTTAAGAATTCACACCAATTGGTTATGACTTTAAAAATGTTTATTCTTATACATTTTAAATATATGTCTAAATGAAAATTATTAAAGTAAATGCCTTTAACAAGCTAAAAAAGATCAGGTAACTAATATTTGGGGAGTATATTACAGTTCATAAAACATTTTCCAATACAATATCTGATTTGATCCTTATATAACTCTGTGGGCTAGTTAACATTACTATTTATTATCTATTCTGTACAGAAAAGTAAAATTTCATTGATTTGATTAAAAAAAACACAAACTATTACTTAGTTGAGTCATAATCTGAACTTACATTTTTTTATGTCAAATTCCAGTATCTTTCCATTGCTTGCACAGTCTCTATCCTTAACACTGTTATCAACATATGTAGGTGATTAAATAAATGAGTTTAAGAAGTTATCCAGAAAAAAAGGATTTAATGATTAATATAAATTTTAACAAATACAAGGCAAGTAACTCTGAAAGTACTTGAGCATAAAACACACAAATGTGATCATTATGAAGACTATCAACAATGTGCATGAATAGTTCTGTTTTAGAGCTATAAAGAAATGTACTATATTTCTACCAAAATACTACAAAGTGAGTAGATACTAACGAGGTGCCATAGACCAGAATGTAAGCTCTGTCAGCACAGAGGCTTGTCTGTTTTGTTCACTGCTGTATTTCCAGCATACTCAGTAAACACTTGTTGAATGAATGAATGCTAAGGACAACGTGGAATATAAAAGCGAAGCTCTCAGATACAGAAGAAACTTAGTGTATATTCAAAAACCCAGGACACCAATTACAATTTCATTCATTAGGTAATTACCGAGTAACTTACATGCGCTCATAACTATGCTAAGACATGCATGTATGCATCCTCCCTTTTAGATGAAAAGCTGCATGAGCTCTGGAATTGGTGTCAGATTTGTATCCTTTAGAGCAGCGGTCCCCAACCTTTTTGGCACCAGGGACTGGTTTCATAGAAGACGTTTTTCCATGGTCGGGGGTGGGGGTGTGGGCGCAAGTGTGCAGTTCTGCAGCTGGGTCCCTGACAAGTCACGGACTGATATCATTCTGATACCAGTCCGTGGCCTGGGGGTTGGGGACCACAGCTTTAGACTACCTAGCTAAGCAACCTTTAGTAGATTAGTTATTTTCAACCCTGATAGTATGATAGCATTACCTCAGGAACTTAAAAAAAATGCCTGGTGGGTCTACCAGACACCAACTAAATTTGAATCCCTGGGGTGGGTATTGAACTCTGATTTTTTTTTTTTTAAATGTTCACAGTTGATACTTATGCCTAGTGATTGGTGAGCATCTCTACTGCAGACCAGTTCTCAAACTTTGCCTGCTGGAGGGTCACCTAGACAGCTTAAAATTCTGTCTTATCCCCAGAGTTTCAGATTCATTAGGTATGGGGTAGAACTTGAAAACCTTAATTTTTAATAAGTTCCCAGGTGATGGTGATGCTGCTGGTGTGGAAACCACTCTGCGAACCACGAGTGCAGACCATGTACAATATTTCTGGAATGAATTAAAGAATACATATAGAAGGCACACAAATAGAGAAACAACATTATATGAACAATTCAAATACAAAAAAGGTTAGAAAAATATAAATTAAAATCAGTGAGATACCACTGATTTTATTCACACAGTGAGATACCACTATGTGCTTATTAGAATGGCTAAAATTCAAAACAAAACCAAAAATGCACCAAGTGCTAGTGAGGGTGCACAGCAACTAGAACTCTCATACACTGAACACTGAAAAATAGTTTGTCGGTTTCTTACAACTTAAATATCATATACGTACCATATAAGCCAGCAATCCCATGCCTGGATATTTATTCAAGAGAAAGTAAAACTTATATCCACATGAAAATCTGCACATTAATGCTTACAGCAGCTTTATTCACAATGTCCACAAGCTAGAAACAACTGAAAGGCCCTTTAACTGGTGAATGGAGAAACAAACTATGGCACGTCCATGTGATGGAATACTGCTCAGCAATAAAATGCAACAAACTGCGGGCACTAGCAACACAATGGGTGAATCTCAAATGCACTCTAGTAAGTGAAAGAAGCCACTCAAAAGGCTAAACACTGCATGATTCCATCTATACAGCATTCTGAAAAAGTTGAAACTATGGAGAGGGGCTGGGAATGGAGGAAGGTGTCAACTACAAAGGGGCTACAAGACAATTTTGGTGGATGACAGAACTGTGCAGGATACTTATCTTGAAGAACTTCATTTGTAAATAGGACTAATAATATCTACCTACTACATTAGGTTGCTGTGAGGATTAAATGAGATAATATGTGGGAGAATGTTTTGTAAAATAAAATGTCCCTTATAAATGATAGGCATGTATACATGCAATTTGCAAACATTCCTCCTCTTCTTTCAACATATAAAAAGGGACAACTTTTCTCTACAAGAATCATTAACATTTTCTAGTATTTCATGGGCAAAATGACTAGGCTCCAGCAAATAAACCAGTAACAACACAGAGTTAATGAGGATGATGAGAGTTAAAAGAAAGTAACAAATGAAGAATTAGGCTGCTTCTCATTGTATGACTGACTCAGTGATCAGCAGAGATGAAAGCGCACACAGGGTAAAATCAGGGACAGGGATAAAGCATCCATGTACCTTTCCTCTTCTAATTCTTTTAAGCCTTGGAAGAGGAAATATGCTTTTTGTTTTGCTTTACACTTACTTCTGTTCTAAGAAAATATGCTCCCAATCATGACTGTCACTCCCAGCTAGTAGCTCTTTCTGAGGAAACTGTGGGATTTTGTTTTTTTAATTAGAAAACTATACAGACTCATTATAGGAAGTTAGTAAAGGATAAATACACATGCATTTTTAAAAATCTGACAGTAGAGGAGGGCTGGGGTAGAAGCGTCAGGCTACTACTCATCTATGAATGTGGGTTTTTTTTTAAGTACCCTTTCACATGCTTATTAGCTGTTTATATGTCTTCCTTTGTGAAATGTCTGTTGATACCTTCACTAATGTTTAAATTGAAGTATGTATCTTTTTACTATTAGTGGTAGTTCTTTATATAGTCTGGATACACCATATCCTTTGGCAGATACATGTTTTGTGAATATGTTGCCCTGGTCTGTAGCTTACCTATTCATTTTCTTAATGGTTTCTTTGTCTTTCAATGAGTTGAAGGTTTTAATCTTGAGGAAGTCTACTTTACACAAATACATATTTAACCTAGTTGCAATCATATGGAATATTTGACTTTAGTGTCTAAATCAGTTCTTTTGACTCTCATGTTGTTGTACCACATTAATGCTCCTAAGATCTTAAATTGAAACCAAACATAGCAGGCATTAGTATTATCTGAATGTGTAAAATTATATCACTTCACTTGATTTCAAAAATTGTTCACTAGTGATATATTTTCATATCAGTGGCTCTAAATTTCAATATGCACAAGCTATATAATTGCTGCCTTATACATATAATATTAATTACAGCTGCTTTACAAAGCCAAATAATATCAACTTCAACACATTTTTTTGACTTTAAAATTTCAGAATGATTAATGATTAAACTATGTCCACTTGCTATGCACATAGTAACATCACACACTAAGCTGCCCAAATTCAATTTAAAGTCTTTTTCCAAAAAAGAAACATACATGTGTCTTTAAAAAATAAAGTAGAAATATCTAGAAATATTTAATAACTTTGCCTGACACTCTCATTATATCTAACAAATACACAACTTAAATCAATCCAACTGCAGGAATTATAATGTGACAAGATAATTATTAAGGATAATGTACATTGTTTCCAGGACATTTATGATTTAGTCTTCTTATTCTTGATTCAGGCTGCTTTCTCAGCATGGATGGCATCATACTCTCTCAAAATAAGTCACAATGAGAGAAACACCCATAGTTCACAGTTTGTGTTTAAACTTGCTGCTGACTCATTTGTCCCTTGATAGCTGAACCTTTCTTTACTAACTTTAATTATAGTCATCTCTCATTCTAAAACTTCTCCTTTCCTCGTGAACATATTTGCTATCCTTGTGGCCTCCTGACTATGAGACATTCGGTAAATATGTCACCTCCAAGATTCTTATTATATGGTGTTCAGTCTGCTAAAAACAGAACCTGCATTTTTCATACACTCCTTTCCTTCATGTGGATGTTGTAAAGATTAAGCAAGATGATGTATGTGCAAGAGATTATTGTTGTTAATGCTTCAAATAAATTACATGGAATTTGTTCTAAACTTCTGATGCCATAAATATCCTACTTCTCTCTGCCATAACATAGCAACTATTCACATCAGAAACATCATTCTTGGGCACTGCATTCTGAATGTATTGCCAAAACCATGGAATATAGAAAAGGACTGCTACCTAATGTCTGGTATCATTCCTACTCCCTGATCTCTAAATGCAAGTGACCAAGACAGAGATTCTCTCTCAGCTAGATGAAGCAAGTTTCCTCAGTGCCATCAGAGTACATCAATGCAGTTCTATGATCTGGGAGACCTAAACAGCTGATTCACCACTCAAGAGTTCTAAGTCAATTTTTCAAGAAATGAATAAAATACTTGAATTGAGAGAAAGAAAAACACATGGAACAGTTTTCAAGAGTTGGTGTGGTATAGGGGAAAGAATATGAACTTTGGTGTCACCCAAACCTAAGTTTGAATTTCATCACTTAAGATTTTAAGGAAATTATGTTATCTCTCTTTGCCTATTTTCTAATCTATAAAATGGATCCAGCCATCTTGTAGAGTTGTAAGAAAGAAATAATAATGTAAATAAAGTGTGCAAGTACCATATCCCATGCATAGGTAGGCACTCAAACAATGGCCATGGCTATTCATTAATTCAACAAGTACCCATTAAGTACCATGTGTACTAGGCATTATACAAAGTCTGACTACAACTTTTATTATAACTATTTTCCATCAGTAAAAATAGGGCAAACCTAACATGAATGTAGACCAGATGAGTGCCTTTATTGCTCAACATAAAGGACATGCAGAAAAGTTAATTTCTCACTACAAAATAGCTCCCCTGATAGCTTAATGACCTGATTAAAACTCTACTACTACAGAATCAATCCTTTAATTTTATTTATTTATATTTTTTAGAGACAGAGTCTCGTTCAGTCACCCAGGTTGGAGAGTAGTGGTCCAATCAAACCTCACCGTAACCTCAAACTCCTGGGCTCAAGCAATCTTCTCACCTCAGCATCCCAAGTGGCTAGGACAACAAATGCACACCACCATGCCAGGCTAATTTTTTATTTTTTGTAGAGATGAGGTCTCACTATGTTGCCCAGGCTGGTCTTGAACTCTTAGCCTCAAGTGATCCTTTTGCCTGGGCCTCCCAAAGTGCTGGGATTATAGGCATGAGCCACTGCGCCCAGCCCAGTCTTTTAATTTGAATTAATCTTTTTTCTTTTTTGTTCCTTAATTATTTGATATTCCAAATATGCCTTATAATATAAACATTCCTGGGTAGTAACAACTTTATGAAGCAGAAGAAACAGGAGAGCTACACCTGTCTCCAATGTTCTCTCTTTATTCCTGGCATCTTTTTTTTTTGTTTTCTGGTTCCACTGGTTACTAGCTGTGTAACCTTGGGCAGGTCACTTTACACCTCACAGGCTGTTTCATCATTAAGATGGGAATGATACCATTGAGTTGCACTGATGTAAGATTTATGGAAAGAGAAACTATATAGGGTGGGAGATGCAAACAAAGCAGAAGGGAGGAAGAGACACACAGAAAAGAGTCGGGAAGAACTGACTCAGAGGAGGAAGGGGAGACAGGCAAATAGACAAAGAATAAAAAATTTGTAAAGGGCAGAAATTTCACTCAATGAGCATAAGCCCATAGGCCAGGGATGCAATTCAGCCTGAAAAAGTCAATCTCAGTTGTGAAATTTATGACTTTTAGCATTTCCCAACAATTAATGGTCATTAAGCAAGTGAATGGTGGTGACTTCATCAACTTCATCAAGGAAAAAATGAAGACCAACTGAGAACTACAGAGATGATAAAACCATCTACAGAAGAGGCAGCAAACTTAACTTTTTATAAATTTGCTTAAATGTTCTTAAAGTGAGACATACTCTATGATATTAAAAACTGCACATCACTATATATGCTATACATTTTTATCAACACACCATAGAGGGTTAGATACACAAAATTATGCATATTGACTTTTTCAGCAATTTAAGGGATTTTCAAAGATGATATAAATTTGTAACCTTTTTTGATTACTTTAGATCCAAATTCCTATAAATGCTAATTTTCTCTCTCTACTTATCCTCTTCTTTACTGACAATATATTATTAAAGAGAAAAGGACTTTAATCACCAGGCTGCCTTAACTAGATTCTGACTCTCTTTTTCTAGGCAGTTTCTCTCCTTAGTTGAATAATTCTGTTCTATAAATATTAACTGAGCTCTTAATACATGAGAAACAAAAAGAACATAGGAATGAATAAGAAATTAGTCCTGTCTTATAGGGTCTTGGGCTTTGGTTCACTGCAGGTCAGCAATACACATCATTTGGATACACAGTAATAAGTTATGACAAAGTAAGAGATTTGGAGGTTGAAGAGTAGTATCAGGATGAAGTCAGGCTGGTCAACATTTTGCCCAGTCTAAATGTACTCAACATATTTTTGGCAAAGCCAAACATTTTCCCTCTTGGCACTATCTTTGTTTCTTCTTCATCTCTCTCCTTCCAAGTTTCAAAACTCACACATCCCTCCCCAATCGCTAGTCTTCTCTGCATTCTGGGGATGGTGAATACTAGACATCTGTACTATCCTCTCCTTTCCCACTGTAATTTTTCAGCACACTCTTTCCTGCTGGGCCTGAACCTAGTTTCAGAATCTTTCTGAACATACTGCTTCAGAGAGACTCTATCAGTTGACTGGCTATAAAATGGAAAGTATTTAGGGGAAAATCTAAAGTTTAAAAAATGCTGTTCTTATTTCTGAATATAGTTTAAGGGGTCAGTAAACTTTTTCTGTAAAGAGGCAGGCAGTAAATACAATAAGCTTTGCATGCCAAATGGTCTGTGATGCGCCTACTCAACTCTGCCAGGACAGCATGGAAGCATCCACAGATAGTACATAAATGAGTGTGGCTGTGTTTCAATCAAAGTATTTATAGACACTGAAATTGGATTTTCATGTAATTTTCACATGTCACAAAATATTATTCCTCTTTTGATTTCTTTCCCTAACAATTAAAAAATATAAAAACCATTCTTGCCTTGATGACCACAGAAATTTAGGAGGCAGGCTGGATTTGGCCTATGGGCTGGAGTTCACCAACCCCTGGCCTAGATCTGAGGTTCTCAAAGTGAGAACTTCTGGTGGTCTGCAAAATCCTTTCAGCAAGTACAATACCGATGTGTGAGACCAGATTTTCTTCATATACTTCAACCAAATAGACCAAATGCAGAAGCCAATATAAGGATCTAGCTGCCTTCTATTAAGCCACAAATTGAAGAGATTTGCAAAAGTGTAAAACAATGCCACTCTTCTCAATAATTTTTCTTTGTGTTTGGAAAATACAGTGATATTTCATATCAAATGCTATTTATATTAATATGTAATAGGTTTATTTTTTAATAGATTAATATTTTATATTGTTCACTTTTGATTTCTATTATAATATGATAAATGACAATATATATGGCCCAAGTAAATAAAACCTCTCTGGGCTCTCTTAGTAAATTTTAAGGATATAATGGGAGCATGAGAGTAAAAGTTTGAGAAGGAGCTGCTGAGCTGTAACTGGGTTACCCTATTACCTCAGCAGAGTAAGAACCACCTGACAGACCACCTTATTGCAATCTCCATCTTGACCTCTCAGTACCCAAGAGCTTTCTGGCCATTCTCTGATCAGATCCTAATTTGAAAAAATTTAATACCAAGCATTTATGTTCTTGCATAATAAAGTTAGTGAAGTATGGTGGTTATTTTCATGAAAAAAACCCTTCAGATATACGCAGACCATAAAAACATTTCAGCCTTTACTTTGCCTAAATGGGTAACTAGAAGTAAGTATCTCTCCCTGCCTTCTATTTTTCAATCTTTAAAAAAAAAAAAAAATTATTACAGCAATTCCTTACCTTCAGAACATATCTCAAAAGAAATTCATTAGTTCATTTATAAATCATAGTGTACCTTTGACCTGGCTCCACAAATACTGTGGGAGCCCAGTCCTAATTAGGACCTTCGCAGAATTATATCTAAAGAAATAAAATCCACTAGACATGGTGCAAGTTTAATTGACAGTGCTAAGAACACTGCACTAAAATTACATTTTGCAAGTAAGGTATACACATCTTACAGAGCATTTTAAAAGAATATTAATATTTGCTTATTCAGGTATTTGAGATTTAAGCACTTTTCAAAAGACTATTTTAGAGGAAATAAAAGGGAAAAAGGGGAAAGTTATTTTAATTCCAGTGTTACAATACGCAGGGAAACCTTACGTAAGGAAGCATTTCTTTCAATATAAATTTACCTTGTCATAAGGTCAAACTGTCTACCCTAATGATGTGTACTGCTGGCCTGGGGAAACTTTTCTTTCTTTTCTTTTTTTTTTAGAATTAAAAAAACAATAAACATGAGTCCAACATTTATCATTCATTCATTTATCATTCTCATTAAAAAGTGTTTCTCCATAAGTACATGATTCTAAAAGTCTTTATCATTTCTCTTATGAAATAATAACTTTGTAAACCATAACTAAAAAGAAAGAAATTTATATTTTTGGGTGTTTATCCTTCAATCTGTATTGTAAAATATCTTTAAAATCCAAAATTATGATTGAATGCTAAGTCTGCCATAATTTGTGAGTACTGGCTCCAACTAATAAAATATATTTGGCTACTTTGACCAACACCAAAACTGAAATTCATCAGCATCTTTAAGATCAGAAAGCCACTAGCCACTTAGGGGAATAGCGCAGGTTATATTAGGAAGATTTTGGTAGTTGTGATGTTCAGTGAGGAAAAATAGACTTAAAATATGAAAAAAATGCTTACCATTGAAATCTACAGTAAAAGCAAAAGTCTCATCATGATTGCAAAACATTTCAAATTGTGAAACATTTGTAAAGTAGACAAAAGTGAAACAGCTTCCTCAGTCATTTTTTGAGATCTCAGCATCAATTTAAAGAAAATGCTTACATCTGAAAGACTATTTCAAAATATGAATCCCTACACTAAGTACAAACAAGCACATGAAGTAAATTTATGTCTCATATATAACATTTCTGTGCCATGTGTATGTGAATGAAGATGATAGGAGACTAAAATTAGAAAAAGTTATTTGCTTCACTATTGAATTCTTTAAGGAATACCAGAGCCTCGATATCAAAAAACACAAAGACTACAGAACTAAATAGATGCTAATGTGAAAAAATAAATTCACATAAAATTGTTATTGTGGAACACATGGAAAAACAGGCATACATACTTTATTGGGCAGAAAAAACCTTATTTCTGGCAAACAATGTATTCAAAAAATTTTTTATAAAATAAGTTATTTTCCCCATTCTCATTTTTAAACCAAAATTATGTTCATTAAAAAATCTGAATGTAATAGTTTATTAAGAAGGTGACACATTTAAAAATCATTTATACTACCACAAAGATAAATTGAATCAAGAAGGTTTTGGTCCATATTTGAGAAGAAAAAGTAGTCTTCTGAGAAAACACAGCTGATAGTACTCCAAAGCAGCAAAACTAGAATCAAAGTATGGATTTTAAAGCCTGGCACAGCAGTTTAAAATTTGAAGAATGCCATCATTATTTTAATAAAATAATTTTCAGTTTTATTTTGTTTTCCCAATTACCCTCCCAGCAGTGGAACAATATGTATAACTTTTTCTAGCTGCTGGGGAATTTTCTTAGCACTTTGTGGAAACTGTTGGCTTTCAGAAATGGACAGGCTGATTTGAACCAAAAGTTAGGCAAATACAGAATTGCAACAACAATAAAAAGCAACTTAGAAAGAGGATCAAGCCAAGCAGACAAGCAAATTCTATAAAATCAGTTTTCTGGGATTATTCATCAAGTCAGTTCTCTAATTTCAAAAAGCCAAACCAAAGCAAAGCGTGTTGACTTACATTGTTTCTTCAGTTCTTTCAGCTGTTGTTTAAACTGTACAAATTTTTCATTATTTTGAAAATCTGCATCAGAGTTCTTGTTCTGTAAAGCCAAAAATTTCTTCTCCACTAATGATTTTAAATCTGGTATTTTTTCAGGACGTTCTTCTTTTACCTAAGGAAGACAACAAAATTACCTTAGTTAAATGTTAATAATAAGTTTTGAACCACTGTTTTTATTTCGTATAAGTCAAAGAAAAAGATAACAAGGTAGAAAACAATTCCCTGAACAGAGAACCAGAGAGGCTGGGACTTGTTCCAGAACAGACTGCTGGTAAACATTGAAGGGAATAACTCATCCCATCTACTCACCCTGCTTTTTAGCTTTCTTAAGGTATTGGCCTTTCAATGATCCTACTAACTTACTGTCTTCCGTGAGTACCAGGGAAAATCACAAACGTGGCAATTTCACCAGAACCTGAGCATCACCATTTTTTCCTTTACCTAGGTCTGTTAGGTCACCTCTCCCACTTGCCACCATGGTTATTCCATCCCTTCATTCTCAATGCTCCTATTTTTCTGGCCCTCTGCTCCAGTAGGTGAGACCGACTCTTACTTAAAAATGAAGTTGAAGCTCTAACCTTGATCTCCCATAATTTTCTGCCACAAGGTATTAGTGCCCCCTTGTTTTGTTGAAAGCTAAACTCTCAACCCATGTTCTCCTCCCATATTATAAAATTATTTCCCAGTATTATAAAATGTTCAAACATACAGAAAAGTTGAAGGAATTGTACTGTGAATGCCCATCCATCTACTTCCCATATGCCACAATTATTAACATTTTGCTGTTTGTGCTATCACATTATCTATCCATCGATCCCCCTCTATCCATCCTCAACCTTGTTCTTCAGTTTGTCCTTAATTGCATTCTCTTCATCTCCATTCAAACAAACCTTCCCTCTCTATAGTCTCTTTGCCCCAAAACCTTTACATTGGCTCTTCACTTCCAAATTTTAAAACAAATGACCTCTTATAATCCCCGCTCCCTCCCCTCAGTTATTTTCTGTTAATATTCCACCTCCTTGGGAAAAAGGAGCCACTGTTTCCACTTCCTCACCCTCCAGCTTTAGCCACTACGATCAAGCTGCTGCCCCGCCACTCCACCGCCACTGCTCTGTGTCAGGCCTTCATAATCGGTCCCTTTCACCACTGGCCCTTTCCTGATGCTCCTACTGCCAAGTAAAACTCACCAAACTCTCCACTGTGCCCGGAAACATCTTTGACAGACTTCTTCCATAGCCCCCGTAATATACAACTGCTCTTACTTTTATATGTCTTTCCCCTAATAAAATGTACATGCTTTGAAAGATCCCTGATTTATCACTGTACTACCAGTGCCCAACACACAATAGGTAGTATTCAACATATGTGTTGCAAATAAATTAATCTCGTTAGCTCCAAATGTACTTACTTATTCACTAAAAGCCACAATTTATCAGCTGTTATTATTAGTAGTAGAATACATAGCACAATTTCTGGGCTGGAAGACAACTTAGAGATCACTTAATCTTGAGCTCCTTCTTCCCTAGTTTCACAAAGAAATAAAATGATATAAAAAGAAGTAAAATGACTTATCTTCTACCACCCAATTAGTTAGAGGCCAATGCTAAGACTACAAGTTAGATTCCGAAAATTATTGGTTTTGGTTCTAGTCAGTGGGATATATTCCTGATTTCTCTGAATCTGAGTATCAATGCATATGAGGTCAAAAGAATATCTGCAACTTATCTGCTTTGATTAACTTTTGTCATGGAGAAAAATTATACAATCTTCTTTTGCTTAATTGCTATGCATTTTGATTAGCTGAATTGAAAATGAGAAATAAGCATGAAACTAAAATGTCTAAAATTTATATTTATAGTACAGAGTGTAAGAACTGACTTTTCTCCTTGTATTGATGATAATCAACCAGTGCTGGATTCACCATTAAAGAGAATCATGAAAAACACAGAGAGGCTTTAATGACAAGTGTTATATGTAATTAAAAATTTGAAATAAGTTACATAAGCCTTAAGAACCACTAAAGCTCAATTTGGAAAAGAGAAGGGAGAAAGGCAACTTAATAATTCTTTATGTCTCAAGAATAAGAGCTATTACACATAGTGACTAGCTATCATCTAACCTCTACATGATAGAACAAGATCAAGCAGGTTCAAAATCTTAGCATGAAGAGATCAGAGTAGACCTAGAAAATAAATTGCTGGTTCTTAGAAATGGATTATAGGCTCTCTTTCAGGATTTAAAAAATAAAATGAACTCATATCTACCTAAGATGTTAACAATAACATTACAGAAGGCATTCATATGAGCCTTCTACAGATCTTTGATCAGTCTAAAATTATTATTTAATCTGGGATGATCAGAAAACATCCAATCTGAGCAGATGATAAGTAAAATTCAAATGTTCTTTTCCAGTAAAGTCTCTAAGCAGTCAACATACTTAATTTTCCTAGTTCAACTACAACCACTGCTCAAGAGTTGAACTGAAGATTGGGGAGGGAGTAAGGGAGAAGGATGGGAGGGACAGGCATTTTGAAGTTTGATAACATGACAACCTGAAATATGATTAGGAAAAACAGAATAAACCAAATTTAATGATTCAATGTCTTTTTTCCCACAGTCAGAGCCTCCAGAAAATTGCTGTAAAGCAGAAAATCCACTGCTGCAAGTATCTTCTCTGAAAGTGTGATGCTGCAGTTGGCATGGTTATTCACTGCAAAGAGAACTCACTGTATTCTAGCAATCAAGATGAGCATAAAAAAATTCAATTATCTCTTTAAATCAATAAAGTAAATAAGCATGATTTTTAATGGTTTTTTGCTTTGTTTATATTTTTAAGAGAAATGGATAAAAGGGAAGGTAGAAAAATTCTTCAAGTCGCTGATCATGCATGTTATCTAGTATGAAAAAGATAAAGATGGCCCTCTTTTCCTAGGACAAATTTCTAACACCTACAACAAATTTACGATGGGAGGAGAGGATTTACTAGATCATTAGGTCCATCCCTTTCCCAAGAATAAAGTCCTTAGATACAGGACTTAAAACTTGTAAATTAAAAGACACTAGGCATATTACTTTACCGGGGCTACAATAACAAAGTACCGGGGCTACAATAACAAAGCCAAATTTCTGTTGGCTTAAGCAACAGAAATTTATTTCCTTACAGTTCTAGAAACAAGAAGTCCAAGATCGAGGCATCAGCAGGGTTGGTTCCTTCTGAGGCCTTACTCCTTGGCTTATACATGGCAGTCTTCCCTGTGTCATCACACGGTCTTCCCTCTGCGAGGGTCTGTGTTTAAATTTCCTCTTATAAGGACACCAGTCAGGCCGGGCGCGGTGGCTCACGCCTGTAATCCTAGCACTCTGGGAGGCCGAGGTGGGCGGATCGTTCTGAGCTCAGGAGTTCGAGACCAGCCTGAGCAAGAGCGAGACCCCATCTCTACCAAAAATAGAAAGAAATTA
>CAUYSK010030015.1:0-12979 GCA_963575035.1 Avahi laniger
ACCAGCCTGAGCAAGAGCGAGACCCCGTCTCTACCAAAAATAGAAAGAAATTAATTGGACAGCTAAAAATATATAGAAAAAATTAGCCGGGCATGGTGGCACATGCCTGTAGTCCCAGCTACTCGGGAGGCTGAGGCAGAAGGATCACTTGAGCCCAGGAGTCTGAGGTTGCTGTGAGCTAGGCTAACGCCATGGCACTCACTCTAGCCCGGGCAACACAGTGAGACTCTGCCTTAAAAAAAAAAAAAAAAAAAACTGGAACTGATGAGCACACATGTGCACAGAGAGAAGTACCATAAAACTCAGTAGAAATCAAGCAGGGAGGAGAGGGGAAGAGGAATGGGTGAAAATCTATCTAATGAGTACAATGAACACTTATCTGGGTGATGGGCACGCTTATAACCCTGATTCAAGTATAACAAAACTGATGCATGTAACCAAAAACATTTGTACCACCCATAATATTTTGAAATAAAACAATATTAAGAAAAATTTTTTAATTACCATGCAGTGTAAAATCTGCAGTAATAAAAAAAATACAGAAAAAGTAATAAATAAATAAATAAATAAATGTTGCCTATAGGCAGAGTTGACTGGAGTTCATTATGAACTAGAGAAATATAGGCTAGCAAGGAAATGGCAAATTCTTAGGTTGCATTAAAATTTTTTTACTCTTAAACTAGAAAAATATTTAATATTTAGAAAATAATATCTATATATAAAGTATAAAGAATAAATAATGAAATGAATACAAGTGTGTCAATTATCCAGCTTAAAAACAGAACCAATATTTTTAGAGCCCTCTTTCTGGTCTCTCTCTAGGTTCGCTCCCTGTCTCCTCCCCAGAGAAAACCACCATCATAGGTTGCATTTTTAAAAATTAGTTCATTTTCAAGAGGATCAAATCCACTCTTCTCTGCACTGCTCAGAGCATACCTGGTCAGCTGGGGCTGAATTCTGAGCTTCACATCTTAAGATGGATATTAAGAAACTGATACATGCTAGTACATGGTTTTTATGGAGATGTCTTACATCAGTGGTCCCCAACCTTTTTGGCACCAGGGACCGGTTTCATGGAAGACAATTTTTCCATGGACCTGGGGAAGGGGGATGGTTTTGGGATGATTTAAGCATATTACATTTATTGTGCAGTCAGACCACTCTGCTAATGATAATCTGTATTTGCAGCCGCTCCCCAGCACTAGCGTCACCGCCTCAGCTCCATCTCACTTCATCAGGCATTAGATTCTCATAAGGAGCGTGCAGCCTAGATCCCTCGCACGAGCAGTTTACAGTAGGGTTCATGCTCCTATGAGAATCTAATGCCCCTGCTGATCCAACAGGAAGTGGAGCTCAGTTGGTGATGCCTGATGGGGAGTGGCTGTAAATACAGATGAAGCTTCTCTCACTCACGGCTGCTCACCTCCTGCTGTGAAGCCTGGTTCCTAAGAGGCCACAGACTGGTACTAGTCCAAGGCCCAGGGTTTGGGGACAGCAGTTTTACATTACAAAGAGGAAACCAGTTCATAAAGAGGGGTCTTGATTCTCACACGGCGGCAAGAAGATCTCTGGTGGTACTTGAAACTTCATGACTGAGAAGACATATCATTCTGAAGTATCAATTTTGTTGAAAGATTTAGGGGAAAAGTACTCATATAAAGATAAATATACATTCTTGAGTAGAATACAAAATTCATGTGACCAATTTAAGGTAAAACTAGGGCCTTCGAAGACATGTTGACAAGTATTTGTGCCTGTCATTGACCCTGTGGTATCAGTTTATCCTTCTCTGCTACAAGGCATGTTAATTATGTCAATAAACATTCAAAAAGACTGATTGAAGGGGATCACAGTCTCCCTAAAACACATGGAAAAGGAGTTGAATGTGTTATTTAGTGCTCCAAGAACAGAACTAGGGCAGTGGGAAGATTAGAACTTAATAATAAAAGAAAGACTTCTCTAATTATTAAAACTATTGAAATCAGAATGAGCTGGCTTAAAGTCAGTGAGTTCTCCACCACTAGGAGTATACAAAGGTGCATATTTTAGATTCATTCATCCCCACTTTCCCTCCTTCCTTCCTTCCCTCCTTTTCTTCCTTCCATCTGCAAATGTCAGTTGTATGCCAGACACTGGGTTAAGCAATGTCTTAAGGAAAAAAACATACAAGGTTTCTGGCTTCCTGAAACTCATAGTCCTATGGGAAATATGGACCTAAATCAAACATCCTCACACACATAAAAAAGATAAGTATTACATATGAAAGATGCATAGTCCTGTGACCTGATCAGGGAGGTCAGAAGGCACATCTCTGAGGAAGTGACGGTGAAGATCCAAAGAACATATAGAAGGTAGCCAAGAAAAGACGGTAGGTAGGGAAGAACATTCCATGGAGAAGGACAAGCCTATGCAAAGGCCATAGAGCAGGAAGAAGCAAAAGGAGTACGAGGAATGGAAAGAAGGTAACCACAGCTGGATCAGGAACAGCAAGAGTGGGCACAACATGACATGAGGCTGCAGACCACGGGGACATTATGGTTTTAGTTTGATAGAGGGTGGTGGCGGGGGATGGGCAGGAGCAAATTCATGTTTTGGAAGAATTGTCCTGGCTGTGGAGTGACGAATAGACTGGAAAGGGACAAGAGTGGATGACAGCCAACCATTTAGGAAACATCCACAGTGGTCCAGGCACAAGACAACAGGGAAGTTGCAAAGTTGAGCTGACCCCTGGGTGGGAGATGGAAATGGATGATCCTCTATGATCCCGATCAATCCTCAGAGCTCAGGATCCTGGCATTCCTTTAAATATGTCTGTGTTTATACATGTGGTGCTTGGTTTTTGTTTTTGTTTTTTAATGCTGCAAATTCTTCTTTATGCCTTTAATTAAGAGTTGGCATCTATGTCCCCTCTCCTTAAATCTGAGTAGATTTGAGTCTGTTCGCCCAGTAATGCCGCGTGACTTTCAGGGCCAGGTCATAAAAGGTCAGGCAGCTTCGGCTTGGTTTCTTGGAATGCTCGCTCTTGGGATGTTCCCTCATGCTCTCTCCTAGAACTCAGCCGCCACTCTGTGAGCAATCTATGCAACATGGAGAGTCCATGCCTAACTACTCCATACACAATCCCAGCTAAGCCAAGCCTCCCTGGAAATCCAGCCCAGACACCAGACACAAGAACGGAGAAGCCTCCAGATTATTCTACCCCAAACATTAGAATCATCACCCCAGCGTCTGAGTCTTCCCAACTGAGGCCCCAGACATCATGAAGTGGAGACAAGCCATTGCCACTGTGCACTGTCTAAATTCCCGAAAGCATGAGCATAATAAAATGGTGCTTGTTTTATAGCACTGCGCTGGGTGTAGTTTGTTGTGCGGCAATAATAACTAAAATAGAACATCTAGGGTTGTGCCCCTTGCTTCTGCAGCTTTAATCAGATTCTCAAAAGGATTCAGAGGCCAAAAAAACAGTTAAGAACCCTTCATTTCAATGAAAAATAATTCTGTTTTATACACAAGATTTTAGAATCGTGTCTATGCTAATTAAGTAAAATATATCTGTATTAATTAAAGTTGTATCATGGAAGGGAAGACAGATTTTGAGGGGGAAAATGAGAGAAAGATGGTGTTTATTAAGGAGAAAGGGAAAATAAATTAGGAGAAGTAGGCCAAAACCAAATTACAGAGTACGTGAAACACTAAAAGGAAGGCCATGAAGTAGAAGTCGGATCCAGGTGGGTGTGTCAGGCAGACTCTAAGGTGGCCCCAGGACTCCTGTTTGGTCATACCTTTTGTGACCCCTCTCCTTGAGTATGAGCAGGACCTGTGACTTGCTTCTAACCAACAGATCATGGCAAAGGATGTCAATCCTCTGATTACATTATCTAAGACTGGACTTGCCAGCAGACTCCTCTCCTTGATTCCTTAATGAGGTAAAAGGCCATATGGAGAAGCCCAGGTGGCAAAGACCTTAGGTGGCCTCTAGAAACTACTGGTGTCTCTGGGGACTAGGAATGGCCTCCTGGAGCTGACAGCCAGAAAGAAGCCAGGACCTTCAGTCCAGCAGCCACAAGGAAATGAATTCTGCCAACAACCTAAGTGAGGCTGGAAGCGAATTCTCCCCCAGCCAAGCCTCCAGATGAGAACACAGCCCAGTTAATACCATGAATGCAGCCCTTTGAGACCCTATGTAGAGGACCCAGGTAGGTTGTGCCCAACCTCTCAACCCATGGCAACTGTAAGATAATAAACGTATGTTGTTTTAAGCCACAAAGTTTGTGGTTATTTGTTACCCAGCAATAGAAAACTAATACAGGTAGCAAGTAGGGAGCTTTCAAATGCTGTATGGTGAAGCAGGAGTATAGGAAGAAGAGAGAGCACAAGGTATCATGACTGAAGGAGAGCATGAAGGATGGTAAGAAGTCGCCATGAAGACGGTCAAAAAGAAGCACAAGTCAGTATGCTTGTTTGGAATATCACAGAGAACGAGATGTGAAATAAAAATTCTAACATAGAACCTGGGACTCGGGGGAAGTTATTTAAAGAGAGCACAGGCTTTGCAAGAGTAGAAACAAAGCTATAGCAGCAAACACACTAGAATGTTGCTATGAAACAGGCTGTACTCATGTTGAAATCCCATTTTTCAAGGACAAAAAATTACTAAGACATTGTAGTCAAATTACTGAATTTTTGTTTTTCTCAGTGAAAGTCCACCGATTCCCCAGTTCTCCTTTCCCTCAAAAAGTCCCATGACTTTCTTCTAGAACGAATGACATGGATTAATCTTTGCTGACAAATATGGTAACGATCTTCCAAAAAAATTCATGGAAAGCAAAGAAGTCCCACACACAAGAGAAGAGATGGACAAAGGTGGTTTGCTGCACACACCCAGACTGGCGGCACTTTCTGGATGTTCCCAGCCACCATCACCCGTCCAGGGACAAGCCAACAATCCTCTTTGGTCTGGACAGTGTTTCCCACAAACGGAACTGGTGATCTAAAGAATTCTGTGGGAAAGTAGCATAAATGGTAAGAGATTTAAAGAGGCACTGGATGAGCAAAGATGGGTAACAGAGATGGATTTATGCTGGAAACGAGACTGAAAGCAAGAGGAAGATTCTCAAAATAATGAAGAAAAAAGTTAAAATGAGTCATCTCTTCCCATCACAAGGAAACAAGACTGGGTCATCATACGAACCCCGTTCAATACACAATTTATACACATGCCTTTTAAACTAAGCTGTTCAAGCCAGATTTAAATAAAACCATGGTTCCCAGAGCTTCAGGAAAGTGATAAGTGACTCACTCCTGTAAGAATATCAGACTTCATAATAACCAGCAAAAATTGGATTAAGAACCAGCACAGGTTAAGTGTCAAATGCTTTTTTGTGCTTAGTAAGTTTGCATGGAGTCCCATGAAAGTTAAACTTAGCCTGTAGCCCATCCCTCAAATGGGGGTGGTGCAAAAGCAATATATGTAACCTAAACATTTGTTCCCCTGTATATTCTGAAATAAAAAAAATAATAAAAAAACGAAAAAAAAAAACCATCAGAAAGTAGTTTATCATCATAGTGAAACATAAAAAGAATTAAGAAAGTGTTTAGCCAGGTTTGGACGCAGAGAGCCTGTCATTGACTAATGTCAAAAAACAGTGAGTACTGTCCCCGGAGTCTCCCCAGACCTCAGGGACCACGTGGTTACACCAAGGTGCACAGTGATGGATTGTTCAGGCCTCTGTATTCCCAAGGATCTTAGTGCTGTTAGTTTATCGTTCTCAGTATTATACGCAAGACTCAGAGCCAGGCTGTGATGCTGCTACACTCAAATCACCCCTGCTGTGTGGCAAACGGAAGTTGAACCTCAAGGAAGCACACACGTACGACAGGCTCCTTTGCTGCTGTTGTGTCTTCTCCTAGCCTCTCTCCCCTCAGTCCCTAGGGCTGTATCAGTCCCCTGATCACGGCTGTTTTTATCCCAGGCCCCAAGCAGAGGCTATCAGAGTTTGCTACTCATTGAGGTTCAACACTGCCCTGAATTGCTTCCTGGGTTGCTCAAAACTACTCTTGTAATTCACAACTGCGGTTCCTTCCCAATCAGCACTGTTCCCTTCTTTGATCGCTGAAGACACTTAGAAGAACAAAGTCTTCTCAAGGCCGGCCTAGGCATAAGCGTGGCTGCATTTCCAACCATAGTCATGAGACAAACCACTTTGTCTCGCTTCCTGCCCGCTTGCAGGTTTCCTTAATTGCAGCAATTAAAGAAAAGCAAACCAGATCACTAACAGCTCTTTAATGAAGTAAACTTAAGGCAACCAATTAATAAACATTAACATGCCAAACTCCCCTTCTTTATATGTCAGAGAAAAATATCTGCAGCTTTTTATCAGGCTCTAGAGTCAGACTACATGGATTCAAATTCTATTTCTCCATTTGCTAATTGAATAACCTTAGGCAAGTGACTTAACCTCTCTCTTCCTCAGTTTCCTCATCTGTAAAATGGGGACAATTACAGTACCTACCGCATAAAATTGTTTGAAGGATTAAAATGAGCTGATAAATATCAAGTCCTTAGAACAGTGCCTGGCACACAGTGCTCAAAAATGTTAACCATTATTGTTATTATTGTTATCATGATTTGTTCAGCCGAGGATAGCCATGAATGCACTCAGAGGCTTCCTCAGAGGACCGGGATGCCAGTCAGGACTCAGAAACGTCTGCTAATCATGCATTGTCAGAATCTCACACTCCTGTGAACACCTGATAGTTTGCGGAGTATTTTCAGATCCATCATCTCACCTCATTCTTCACAGTACCTGCGAGGTAGAGGGTGGAGATTATGATCCCCATTCTACAGGTGAGGAAACCAGAGCTCAGAGAAGTGCTGGCTTGGTCAAGGTCACACCAAGAGTTATTCCGTAGCTGAGTGGGACTTTGACTCTGACCCAAGGCTCTCTGCACCACATGGGAAGGAGCAAGTTCGTCCATCTCCAGGTCTGGGGTGGGCTCCGGCCTCCCAGAGCGACCTGAACAGACAGGAGCCCACAAAGCCGCTGCCTCTTTCTTCTGAGTTTGATGACGTGGCTCTCTGCTGCTGCGTGGGCAAATGTTGCTGAGCCGGCTCTAACTCTCCAAGACCTGTCAGGCTTCGATTCCCAGAAGGTCAAAAGAGATGGATTGAGAGCCATCACTGTGCTGAAGCACCCACCCCAGACCCAGCACCCACTAACGCGCCACACCCTTCCATGACGCGCAAGTGCTGGAGTTTGGCGCCTGGGACGGTCTTGCCCAACGCGATTCCTCTTGGGGCTTTTTAAAACGAAATGCACCAGTTAATAGAATCAAACTGCCGTTTCTTGAAGTGATGCCAGCAGATGGAAGGTTCTGTTGACTGCGCCGAGAGAAGCATTTTAACTTTCAAAGCCCTTTCACAGCTATTTTCTTTTTAAAAAAGTTTATTACTCTCAAATCCTTTGTGGCACAGGTTTAAAAATAAAGCTGGTTCTCTCCCCCTCAACACACACCCCCCCATTGTAACAGTGATACGATTTCATCTTTTTAAACCTGAGTCTATGTGATCATTACGGAAAATTTAGAAAAGATGGGAAAGTAGAAGGAAAAGAAAAAGAATCCCTCCTCCCTCAGCCCTTACCATTCGTGTGCCCCAACACATTGAGAAAACCATAATTCAAGTGAATTTTACTTCCAGATTTTGCTCTTGGAAAAGCTTTGGTTTGCTTGCTTCACAGACCTGTGATCACACTGCACATCCAACTTTCTACTGCTTTCGCTCTTTTAACAGTATATTAAAAGCATTTTTCCATATTGGAGAAGGCTACGTGTCATTTCCACTAAGACATGGCATTATAACTTGTTTAACCATCCCTGACTGTTACAACACAGGCTGTTTATAAATGTTCAGTATTTCAGTATCTCCTAATTTTGTCATCATAATCCCTACGCAGCAGGTAGAGCAGCCACTGTGACTTTCTCTTTTGGACTAGGTAGGGCACCACACACACAGGTCACTTTTTTGGAAGAATATTATCTGTGTCAAGAAAAGTAAACCAGGCCAGGCACGGTGGCTCACACCTATAATCCTAGCACTCTGGGAGGCCAAGGCGGGAGGGTAGCTTGAGCCCAGCAATTTGAGAGCAGTCTGGGCAGTAGCGAGACCCCGTCTCTACAAAAAATAAAAAAAGTAGCCAGGTATGGCAGTGCACTCTTGTTATCCCAGCCGCTCAGGAGACTGAGGTAGGAGGATCGTTTGAGCCCAGGAGTTGGAGGCTGCAATGAGCTATGATGACGCCACCACACTCCAGCCTGGGTGACAGAGCAAGACTCTGTCTCAAAAAAAAAAAAAAAAGAAAAAGAAAAAGAAAGAAAAGTAAACCAGTGGGACTTGTGGGGAGGCGTTCTCCCCTCTTCCTCTCCTGGCATCTTTGTGACGGAGTCATTAATAAGTTTAAACTCAATCACAGAAAACACAATTAACCAGCAATAACTGGCCTTTAAAACTAGAACAATCCTATTCGAAAATTTTTCCAACATCTCATATTAATTTTTACTATTTTATGCTAATGGCCCAAAGGGGAGTTTAGTCCATTTAAATCCATTAAGCAAGAAAGACTTTGGGGATATAGAAAATTCTGTATCTTTTAAAGAAAAGCAGTAACAGAGGTGTAGAGAATTGGGCAAAAAGATGAAACATATTACTAGGACTTCACATCATTTTGTAAAGGCTTAAATATAAACCTCTTCTAAGTGATAGTCCCCTAATTAAGATGTCATTGCTCGCACAACTCTTTATTTTAACTGTTAGAGTACTTGTCCCTTTCTGCTTAGTCTGATAGCCAGTTATCTCCCATGTTTGCTCAATCATTTAGTTATGTATGCCACACATGTTTATTGCATGCTTTCTCTGGTAGTCACTCCACCACAAAAGACTAACAAGGAGTAATCCTCATCAGGAAGGGGGTCAGGTGTCACAGTTTAGCATGTGGGACCCGGAATCAGAGCAGCTGGGTTCCTGACCCAACTGCTTTGTTCCAGCTGTACAAATTCAGGCATGTTAGGTGACCTCTCTGCACCCATTTGCCCCTTTTGAAGAGGAGGATAATAATGTCTGTCTCACAAGACTGTTTTGAAGCTTAAAGGCATTAATCCGTGTAGGATATTTGGAACATATCTTGGTATGTGATCAGTTGTCAATAAATGTTAGTTATCATAATTATTATCAAGAAGAATAAAGTATAATTAAGAGGTTTCTGAGTCAGATCACTTTCTTAAACTATGATAATAATAAATTCTTATCCTACCACTTTTGTGGTCGATTTTTTCTGTCTTCTCTGGAATTGTTCATATTTCTTACAATGAATCCCTTTTCTCCAACCATAATTCTCCAAAGAGTACCTGGGTAGTCCATCTGGTTCTCTTAGCATTAGTAAGTAGGACTCATTGTGCTTCTTCATTAGATTTTACCCCCAAAGTCTGCTTATTTCTGTAAGCAAGAATGTGGCTTTGAAGATGACTTATTCAGCATAGTTGCAAAGCAAACACTTTCTTATTAAGACATCCACAAATCTAACTATAACTGAGATGCTGACAGGAAAAAGCAGAGACAGGATAAGACACACACACACACACACACACACACACACACCCTTTACGTATTTTTTTTCATTCAAAGAATTCTTAACACCTTTCCAACACTCAGTTGGAACTGTAAAAGCTACACCTGGAGGAAAATTTATAGCCTGAAATGTTTTCCTTTTAAAAGAAGAAGGTTTTTTTTAAAGGAACTTAGTATTCACATTTTAAAATGAGAAACAGAAAATAAGCCCTCTCCCCTCAAAAAAAAAAGAGAAATTAATATGAATAAAAGCTGGTGTATTAGCGGGGCATGGTGGTGTGCACCTGTAGTCCCAGATACTAGAGAAGCTCAAGTAGAACATTTGACCCCAGGAGTTGGAGGTTACCGTGAGCTCTGATCACATCACTGCACTCCAGCCTGGGCGACAGAGCAAGACCTTGTCTCTAAAAATAAAAAATAAAATAAAAGTAAAAGCTGGAACTAACGCATTATAACACAAGGAATAGTGGCAAGGATAAATATATTCAAAGGCCGGTCCTTTGGTCTTTGGAGGAAAAATAAAAAGAGTAAAATTAGGTAAATCTTTCATAAGCCTGATTAAGAAAAGAAAATAAAGAGAACAGAAGTATAAAACATTAGGAATGAGAAAGGAAATCACCACAGATAAAGAAAACAAAATAATTAATTATGAGAGAATTCTATATGCAACTTATGGCAAAAGGCTTGAAAACCTAGAGGAAATGAATAATGTTGGTAACCAAAATTAATCCAGAAATGAAAAACCTAAGCAAGCAGATTAACATGGGAAAAAGGAGCCACTACTGAAAAAGGCACCAGGACCAGATATACTCAGCTAAGTTCTAACTTTTTAAAAAATAGGTAATTCCAGTGTTTTTAAACTAACTTGGGCCTTTGAAATATATAGAAATGTTCCTAATTCATTTTATGAAACCAGTACTGCTTTAATACCAAAATCCAAATAAAGATATACAAAGCAAACAATGATTAAAATATGTAGATGAATATGGGGCCCCCAAGCAAAAATGAGGGGGTATAGAAGACTGTAATAAAAAATAGAAAGCTACTTACACTCTAGAATCACATTTACAAAATTATATGAAAATTATGTGTGTATAATAAAAATCATTAATAATACATAAATTATCAATTAATAAATTATGAAAATTTTATAAAGTCCACATCAGTCAACACAAGCACATACACAGTGTGTGCACAAACACACATACACAGAAAAGGATAATGTAAGACTTTTTGCTGTATTTAAGGACCACATAGTATAATCTTAGGCCAAACTCTGGACTTAAATGTTTTCCTGAAAGTTGTCGTGGGCAACCTCAGCCTTGCACCACCTCCATGGGTACATGATGAAGAACTTCTCATTCATTCTGCATCTCATAGAGTATTCTGTAATATTGAAAAGAAAAAAAATCCTTCTAGTATCCTGGGATAACCAGACAACTTGACATTCTCTAAAACTGAGACAAAGATAACCATGTCAGGACATCTGTTCCAATAAATAAATGTGAGGGGGAGAAAAAGGGTTCTGTATCCAAAGCAGCTTAGGAAATCTCCTACGGGAGATTCACGGTGCATACAAATACATTAAGGCTCTTGGAAGTCTTGTGGTAAACAGAAGTTCTGTTGAACCTAGAAAATCCCCAAATAAGTTGAGTTGACTGTGGAACCCTTCCTTCTTTCTTCTCTTTTGTGTGATACTAGTTAATATCCCAAGGAACCACAGCTCTAAAGAAAACCTTGAGGGAATTCCAGGTTAGATCACTCCAGAGTTAAAGTCCTTGCTTTTGAGCAGTTTCAGACACTGAGAAAAAGACGAAAACAAAGAAGAACTGATGGGTAGACTGAATCGACTGCGGAATCAGGAAACGTGTTCTTTGTCACTCTATGGCTGACAAATTCTACTATTTGCTTATTCCAGAGTGTATTTTATCAGACCTACTCATGAACTCATCTATTAATGCATGTCACTTGAGTCAGCATGGGGTGAGCACAAAGAAAACTGTAAAATGCTGTAACAAATGTAAAGGACCATCATTACACTGATTGGCTCTAACGCCTTCTTGAGGCACTAATTTAGGTAAGATGATAATATCAATACTTGACCATTTTCCCCTCTGACTGAAGACACACAAGAAAAATGATCTACTGAAAAAGGCTGTGTGATGCTACATGGATATCGACGTTCTTCTTACAGTTAGACACTAAAAACCTGCAAGTACCTATTTTGGGGCCGAAGAAGCAGAAGATGCCTCAATATTAATAACAGATATTATTAATTCTTAATTCCATATTCATTGATGATTGATTAGGCATAAATTTTACTATAGAAGTCTAGCTCCATTAATATGAATATCACTATTTCAGGATTTATTTATTTAGATTCTTATAAAAAGAAATTACAACCCAACTTTATCAGGACTGAATAATGATTAAACTGATTGCCTCTAAGATTAAAAAAAAAGAATAGAAAATATTTATTTTAAGTAAATAATTTTCAAGTCCTTTAGAAGCACCCAAACTCAAAAAGAGAACCATTAATAATACGTTCATAGCAAATAATTTTTATTTATAGTTTATTTGCATTGAGTATTTACCTATATGGTCACATCCAAATAACATTTATTTAAAAAATTCTATAATTGAGACATCTCACTAACTGAGGCTACATTTTCTCTCATTTAGCGTAAGACAGTGCCGTCTGTTTACATTAAATTTAAATGTACTCCATCAGCAAAAGTTCCATTTCTATCTCCCAATGCCTCAGCTTACCTAGTAACAAATAATTAGACATTAATTTTCAGTATTGGCAATGAATCATCCTTTATCCTTCCAGCCTGCTTTAGGCCAATCTGTGACTAGCAACAGAGTCTCAAGATGTCCAGCCAGGTCTAGGGGTGCCCACAGAGAGGGAACCAGAACGCTGGTACTTTTACCAATTGACTTAAACTGAACAGACACCCTTCTTCTCTAGGAGAAGTCTAGGACAGACACTCGCCGTTTGGTGGAGTCTGGGAGAAGACGCCATGTGTATCTACAACTGTCACGCATTTGAAAGACAAGAGTCCACAGTCAAAGGATCCTACCATATGTGTGAAATTTCTCCTTTCCTCACGCATTCAGTAAACCTGCTGAGCGCCTATCACATGTCAGACATGGGTATCTCCTGAATATCTCCTACAGCCCAGCATTTTTCTAAGTGTTTACAAATGTAAACACGAGGCCTCATAACAGTGCTATCAGGAAGGTACTCATTCTTATTCTCATTTCACAGGCGCAGATGCGGGCACAGACAAGTTAAAAATCTTACCCAGGCCGGGCGCGGTGGCTCACGCCTGTAATCCTAGCACTCTGGGAGGC